>ML822965.1:103761-132527 GCA_009831015.1 Picea engelmannii
AGATTGAGCTCGGATTTGATGTCAAATCGACTTGGGAGCCGATCCATTAGTGGTTGGGAGGCCGACCAGCTTCATAAATGCGCTGTTTGGCAGGCGCGCGGGTTTTGCACCCCACAGCCGCGCATATGCGCCCAATATACGAATATGTTGCGCGCACGCGCTCATTTTTAGTGGGTATGCTGCGCTTTTTATTTTTTTAGCCATTTTTGTATAGTTTTTGGCCCTTTTCTTGTGCTGTGGATTTAATCCTTGTGCCATGAATGCCTGTTTTTCTGTGCTGATGATGCGGAGTTCTTGTCGTCCTGTGCGGACAAAATTTCAGTGATAACAGGTGACAAGTGTCAACCTAAGCACATAAAGATAAAACTGTTGAGTTGAGCCGTGATGGGGGTTCCTCCTCCATTCTACCCGATCGTCTAAACGTGAACAGTCTAACCTCTACAAGAATACGCTAGTGCAACCCTGAAAGCCGAAAAGCCTATGTTGATTTCAGAGATAGCTGGTACAACCTCTGTCTAAATAGTTTGAGCCTATGTGTGGGATCTCTGTACATCTTGTGCAATCCCAGAACCAAAACCGTGAGTCTATTTTGTGATTGTTGAGCCTGTTTGGGAAGCCAATGTCTGTTTTCCCAATTGGTTGTTGTGGCCAAGCAATGCGGGATTGCACGTGGCTTACTGGCTAGTGTAATTCTATGTTGAGACTGTGTGTAACCTCTCTCAAGGTGAGGGAGGTGATTGTTGTTGAAAGAGGCAGGTTGTCAGGCCTGTGAGCAACTCTTTCCAGGTGAGAGAGTTTGTTGGAAGTGGTTTCTTCCAGAGAGTGTCCAACACCAACTTTGGGCTCTAAGACTTCCTGATCCAGCCTATTGTTGAAACCCAAGGCAAGGGAGGTTAGCAACCGAAGGACTGTCTAGGTGATAGAGAAGGTGTATATTCCTGGGGTGGAGCAGACATGTGGGGAATGAGAGTCTGAGAGTAGTGGGCATAAGGTGGCATCCTGGGAAGAATCCTTCCAGTCATTCTGTGTTGTTTTCCCTGTAGCCTCATCCTAGCCTAGGATTCCTTACCTTGGGATGGAGCTTAGTCCCATCTCAGGGGTGACCCACTACTGAGATTGATGAGCAACATTGTCTAAGGATAGGATATTCATGGAAGGCCTGCACGTGGTTGGTGGAATTACCACCGTTTCAAAGATAAGTACTAGACGATGTTTTGCTTGTCTGTGTATTTATATTTATCATGTATTATGTTGTGCATATGAATTAATTTTAATTTCATGGATTATTTATGTTAGCAGTAATTCTTGTTCCTACTCTGAGTTTAAATGTGTTTTCATTTTCTTAAATGCATGTCTTATATATAGAATTAAGTATGAGATTGTTTTTCATGAAGTAGCGCCTGCCCAACCTAGAATGGGGGCGTTATAGTTTGGTATGAGAGCGTTACAGTATGAAAGAGTGTTACATTTAGGATCTATGTAATCTAATTTCTACAATAATGCTAAAGTGTATATTATTCATTTTCTATCCTATTTGATCCTAAATAACTGACAAGTCAATCAAGATGATATCATGAAATGTAGGAAAAAGGAAGACATTTATACCTTTTACATAACCTAACACTGTCTCGGATATTTTGAAGGGCCCGATCCACAAGGCTTCAAATTTTCCATGCTTACATTTATCTTGTCTGGGCGCAACCCCTTTAAGCACCAGATCTCCCAGCTAGAAATCCTCTTTTCTCACCTTTCTTTCACATGCTTTCTTGATCTTCTATTGACATTCATGCACTTTGTCTAGTAGCTTCTCTCTGGTCTTCTAGACTTCTACAAGTTGGTGCACTCTCCTGATCATATCATCAAACTCACCTTGGTAGTCTTGAAAGAATTTCACTACAGGAAGGGAAAGGTGAGAAGGAAAAAATGCTCCAGTCCCATATACGAGCTAGAAAGGAGAGATGCCCAAGGATCTCTTTGTTTTAAGTCTATCACCACACAGAGAAAATTTGAGCTTTGAATCCCATGCTTTTTTGTTGTCCTCTAACAATATTTTAATGATCTTTATCAGTCTTTTGTTAGAGGACTCTGGTAATCCATTGCCTTGTGGATAGTAGGGGGTGGAGTGGATCAATGAAATCTTGAACTGCTCACATAATTTGATCAATTTATCATAATTGAAGGATGCAGCATTATCAGTAATGATTCTATTTGGACAACCAAACCTTACAATAATATTCTCCAAGAAACCAATGATCACTTTATGAGAAACACTCCTTGTGGGGATAGATTCTATCCATTTGGTGAAATAATCTGTGGCATTTAAGGTCCACCTGTGATGACTACTTGATGCAGGATTAATTTCCCCAATGAAGTCTAGGCCCCACTGTTGAAAGGGTCCTAAAGTTTCCATAGGATTTAATGGCATAGATTTGAGTTGTTTCTTTCAAGAGAATTTCTGACATTTGATACAAGAACTGATTTTTTCACAGACATCAGTGAATAAAGTGGGCCAGTAGTACCTAGCCCTAAGAATTTTGTAGGCTATTGTTCTCCAAAAGTGATGTCCTCCACACAGGCTATCATGGAAATCAAGCATAATTGTTTGGGCCTCCTGTGAGTCTAGACATCTTAGAAGCACACCCAGAGGGTCTTTCCAATTCAAGACCTGGTCAATGAGGAAATACCTGATCCATTTGAGATTTAAATCTCTTTCCTTACTTCTTCCCATACCATCAGGGGGTCTCAACTCTTGCAGGAAAAATATAATGTCTTGGTACTAGGTACATTCTACCAGTGGAGGGATATCTTGTGGATTTTCATCAGAAAACTCAGCTTGCTGACTTTTTGAGCAAGTGTTGATGAAGTTAACCCCCAAAGTTTTTCAATTAGATTCATCCAACAACTTGGCTAAATATTTCCCTTTAACTAGTGTGGTGGGTTTTATTTCCATGTCAATTCAAGGGTCTTGGCAATCCACTTGCTCCTTCTTCCATCTATGTTAGGTTGGATGAGAATGTCCTTCATAGAAGCTGAAGGAACATATGCAATGATTTTTGAATGTAGAAGATAGACTCTGAAATCTTTGATATATTTCACCAAGTCATAGGCCTATTTCTCCATGATGTCATATTTTACCTCTATACCTCTCAATGCCCTGCTGAAAAATGAAATTGGCTGCTCCAACCCTTCAACATTATTCTGCAACAAAACAACTACCACCGTATCAAAAGAAGAAAAAGAGAAAATTACAAAATCCTTGGAATAATCAGGACTAATAAGCACAAGTGCCTTAGTCAATGCCTTCTTGATCTAGCTGAAGGATTCTTTGGACTCAACAGTCCATTTTACTTTAGTTCCCTTTATGAGCATGACTGTGATATGCTTCATCAATTCGACAAAATTTGAAACAAATCTTCTCAGAAAATTAATTTTTCCTAGGAAAGAATGAACTTCTTTCTTAGAGCTAGGAAGTGACAAGATTTAATAACTTCTACCCTATTTGAATCAATTCTGACCCCCTCAGCTGATAATATGTTCCCTAGCAACTTTCCCTCCTTCATGGAAAACAATGATTTATTAGGATTTAGGGAAAGGAGAAACCTTCTTCATTTCAAGAATACTTTCCTCAGATGATAGTGGTGTTCTTTATCAGATCTAGAAAAGACTTTTATATCATCCAGATAGATGACCACAAATTTATCCTTCTCTCCAATGAAGGTGATGCCCATGGCTCACTAAAAGGTTGCTCCTACGTTCATCAATCCAAAGGGAATTTTGGCATACATGAATGTGCCCCAAGGGGTGGTGAAGGTTGTCTTTTCTCTGTCTTTAGGCAGGACAAAGATTTGATTATAGCCAGAAAATCCATCAATCATGGAAATCCTAGATGCACCAGTTACCCTCTGCAATATGTGTTCCATCTTTGGCAGTGGGTAATTGTCCTTCCTAGAGCTCTTGTTCAAATTTTTGAAGTTGACATAGAGTATTATTTCTCCACTCTTATTTCTCATAAGGAAAATGTTGGTTATCCACTCAGAATATCTCAAAGGCACAATAATTTGAGCATCCAAAATATTCTTCACCTCCCTTTCCATAATGGGCAGTAACATAGGATTTATCTGTCTCAACTTTTGCCTAAATGGTTTGGATTCATCCTTCAGTGGGATCTTGTGTTCATTTAAACTGTGTCATATGTTCTGAAGTCTTCGTAGGTTCAAGAAAACATATCAGCATATTATTTTAATATATCAGTATACTCGACCCTCTGCTCCCTTGACAAACTGTTGGATAATTTGACAAATTTTGGGTTTTGCTCTGTTCCAATATTGCACTCAGCCACATCAACATCATCATTTGAAATTTTACCCTTTACTTCCACATCATTTTTTTCAAATAATATTTCTAAAGGGACCAATCCCTTGGGGATGTGATTGTTGGGTAATTCGACAATGTGATGATCAACAATTTTACTCAACAACTCATTAGCATGGGTATTATTTGAAGAATCCTAGTCCTGATCAATATGTAATGTTGAAAACTCCTCAACAATTTCCATAAATATTTTGATCTCAAGATCATCCTCAAACACTTTCTAATGCTTGACATTGTCAGGTATAGAGGGTCTATATTTTAATTCTACGTCATACCTGAGCTTATGTGGCAGAGGGATTCTGAAATTACTTGTTGAGGAAGCCAAATAATCGACCACTGTATTGTCCTCTCTCCTGATGAATGAAATGTTGAAGGCAAAGAAAAAACTATCAATCAGGTCCTGTTATCACTCAAAGAAAATCCTTAGGGTTGTAGGCTAAGGATGCTTGGTAACTTAGAAATAATGTGTATATATGCTTGGGACAATGGGGTCTTTAATGATCAATGTAATAAACAACTCATTACACATCTAAAGAAGCAGTGCTTTCAGGAAACAATAATCAGATCAAGTAATTGAAAGGAGGCGATGAAGAACACTATTCTTGATTGCCAATTACAAATGAATGTAAGGCTTAATGCAAGAAAGAGAGGAATACTTTACTTCAAGTATATGAGATCAATAAAGAGATGACAGTCTTCATGAACTAAAATAAACTGAAACAAAGTACAAAAAGAGAAATATGGACAATTCTGATATTGAAAACGAAAGGAAACTGAACTTTATTTCTGCAAAAAGAGTCTATACAGTGGCACAAAATATCTCCCAGTTTGAACCCTTGTCTCTTAGAAAAAATAGGCATTTATAGCCTCTTACAATCAGTTTTACAGATCCTAAAAACATGGATATGTGTTTAAAAATAGCAATTCAAATCAAACTAAACAACTTGATAATAAAGGCTTGATAACTAAACTATCATTCGAATTGTCTTCAATCTCAAAAATTTGCCATATGTATCCTTCAGCTTCTGGAATCCATGGTGTCATGAAACATGCAGAGGCACCTGTCTTCACAGCTGGATTTCTTCAGGGTTCATAGTCGGTACTTGAGGAAACTTGTTTGACATGTGGTCCCCAAAATTCCCTCGAATCTCTGATGCAGAGTTCTTTGCAAGTGAGTTGTTATCTCCCTAACACTCTGGAACTTCTTTATAACCTGTGAAAAATGACCTTCTCCGTCCCTTAGCTTTCAAAAATGTGTTTCCTGCTTTCACTAGCTAACTCACCATATAATTTGCTGGTTAGCTGGTGAAAGCACTGCCTTTCACCAACTAATTGGTCGCAAAATTTCGTTGTGCGCTAGTGAAAGCTCTTTCTTAGCCCAAAACAAGTTCTCACTTTCAAAACTGTGATTCCATCAAAACTCAATGTGTCTCTGATTTTTCCCCTTTCATGTTTACAACAACCTGAGCAAGCACCTTCAAATCTGGGTGGGACTTTTTCTTTTTCTTCAATCTTCTGATTTGTCTTTTAAGGCGCTTTGCTAGCCACCATAGGTTGTTGTAATATTTAGTGATTTTTTGTTTCCTCTTCTTTTCCTTGACACTTTCCTGAGCCAGAATTTCAAATGCAGCATTGTTTTTTGCAAAGTTATCAGACAACTTCTTGTATCTTTCTTTGATTACCCATTCTAAGACCTTCTGTTGAGCAATCACTTCTTTAAGATGCTTGATTTTCTGTGCTTTCTTGGACTTAGTGATCTTTGATGTTTCCCCTTCCTCGGTATGATTAAAATACTCATAATTTTGTGCAAACTCAATTGAATGTTCAGGACTCTTGATGACAGGGCTCTCATCTTCTTTCTCTAGTTCTGAGTCTGTGTAGGGCAGGTTTAATATGTTTGTTCTCTTCGTAGTAGTCTCAAAGTTCAACTTTTTCTTTGACCTGTGAGATTTCACACCAGAGATTCTATCTTCTGGAGGTCCTGGAAGGGTTCTCCTCTTCCTCGAACTACTTTGAGGAGTCAATTGTTTCTTTCCACCTCTCCCCTGTTCATTTACGGGCTGAGTCTGAGTTTCAAAGCCCTCCCAAAATAGAAAATGCTTCCAGCTCCTTCCCTTCTATCTTAGCTCCTCTAGGATGATCAATTTAATAAGTCCAAAGTGACACAGAGTGTTCTTTATGCTTAGGGGTTGAGCCCTAATCTTTTTACATACCTTAGTTAAAATCTTGTGCAAGAAAAACGGAAGATTGAGGAGAGTTTTACCTGTGAAATGGTCTAGGAGCTTGAAATGATACATCATGAGTTTATCATACCTACCTTCTGAAGTTATGTAGAGTTGGATGCCCTTAAAAAAATCCTACCACTCATCTTCCAAATGGGAAACTGGCATGCTCTTCTTCCATGCATTATGCTTGAATTCTTCTTTCAAATAGGCTCTGAAATTTAGGTTTTTGGGAGTAGTGGTTTTGAACCAACTCTGGCCTGATCTTGGTAGGTTGGTCACTGCAAAAATGGCAGCTTCGTCTACGATGATCTCCAAGGACCCAACACGAGCCTTATTCCCATCAAATGTTTTAGCAAAAACCTCTGTTGTCGACTGGTGGCAACCATTATGCAGCCTCTCAACAAATTCGATGCAACCTGTGTTTGAGAAATGTTTCTGGACTTCTGGATGTGTCTGTAGGAAAGATAGGTTGTCTAACTCTTTTCTTAGTAAAGACCCACTGCGTCTCCTCGCCATCTGCAACCCAAAATCCCAAACGATTCTGCACATACAACACAACAAACTGCTATCCGGGCTGAGGTCTTGCACTGGTGAAAGCACTCGGCTCTGTCTTTCAACATTAGAAATTTAACACACATTCATGAACGATGCGCATTGGGGAAGTGACGAACCGATTTGATGTTGTCATCCAGGTAGTACAACTCCCGTCCCTGCGATAATGGATTCGTATTTTCCATTTCCGATGCCATGAGTGTGAAGCATGCGTCACTGACCAAGATCCGCTTTGTAATCCTATTTCGACGTGCAAACCCAAGTTTCCATCATTACCCACTTTCACCGGTGCATCCTTCTTGATTTGCATGACATGGGTTGATCGTATCATCATTTGATTTTCAAAACGTGGATAAAACGCACGTGATTCCCGCTTTCACCAGCTAATAGCCCGTGAAAAATGCTCCTTGGTTGTTGAAAACTGCCACTTTCACCAGCTAACTATCCCATGAGAAATGATCCTTAGCTGTTGAAAGTCATCACTTTCACCAGCACACAACCCATGACAACGCTTCTTTGGATGTTTTGAAAATCACCACTTTCACCAGCGCATAGACCTGTGAGAGATGCTCCTTAACTATTGAAATTCGCCACTTTCACCAGCTAACCATCATCTTTTAAACATGCGTTAGCTGTTGAAATCATTTTATGAAAATTTTAAAGAGAAGATCTTTATGGGTCATCTTATTTCTAAGACAAAAATCAAAACCTAAGTCTTGCAGCTAGAAAAAATCAAAACTAAATTTGAGAAAACTACCAATAGCCATGCTATCCACCACAAAATGTGACCATAGGGATGGGTTCATTTTGGGAGCTAACATTTGGCTCCAACTGGGATGGGCATCTCCCTGTGAGGTGACCAAGAACCTAGCTAGACTCAGTAGCCTTATTACAATTTAAAACAGAAATTTGAAAAATAGTTTGCTAGTACCATTGGGCATGGAGTTATTCAAGTGACAGAAATAAAGAAAACTGAACTGAAAAAGAATATGTACAAGTGGAACAGTGCTTCAAAGAGAAGCCTTATGAGAAATAGATATTCAGAAAACGCCCGTTGAAAGGGCCACCTGCTACTTCCTCGCCTGAAAGAGTTTGGAGAACGAAAGTATTGTTTTGCTGCACCGCTGTTATGACAAAAGGACCTGTCCAGAGAGCCTCAAATTTGTCGTGTTTCCCCTTCTCTTGCCTTGCTGCATCCCATTTTAAGACTAAATCCCCTGTTTGGAAGACATTTGATTTGACTTTCTTGTCGAAGGACTCCTTGATTCTCTCTTGATGCGATTATGTTTTTTCCAAGAGCCGCTCTCTATCTTGCTATAGTTCTACCAAATTATGAATTCTCCGAGTCAAATCACTTGGTTCAAAATCAATTTCTTGTAAAAAATTTGCAACCGACAATGCAAGTTGAACAGGAAATATGGCTTTAGTACCATATACCAACTTGAAAGGAGATGTACCAATTGATTTCTTACATGTAACCCTGTCAGCCCACAAGGAAAACTTCAGTTTGGAATCCCAACCTCTGGCATTTTGTTCAAGCAGCTTCTTTATAATTCTGACTAAACTCTTGTTGGATGACTCAGCTAAACCATTCCCTTGCAGATAGTAAGTTGTGGAATGTACCAGCTGAATTCCCATCTCTTCACACAATTTCACCAAGTGTTTATCTTTGAATGCAGCAGCATTATCAATGACTATTCTCTTAGGGCAGCCAAATTTGGCAAATATGTTTTCTTGCAGAAAATTTATGATGATAGTGTGATTGGCGTTCCGGGTGGGAATAGCCTCAATCCACTTTGTAAAGTAATCGGTGGAAACAAGGATCCACCGGTGCTGACCACTAGAAGGCGGATGAATTTCACCTATGAAGTCCAGGCCCCACTATTGGAAAGGCCCTATGACCACTATAGGTTTGAGGGGAAGCGACTTCAGTTGTTGTTTACGTTCGAATATTTGACACTTGTCACATGTTCTCACAAACTCATACACATCTGAAAATAAGGATGGCCAGTAGTAACCAGATCTTAAGATTTTATGTGCAGTGGTTTTCCAATAGTGATGTCCCCCGCATTCACTATTATGAAATTCAATCATGACCTTAGCTGCTTTTTCTTGGTTTACCCACCTCAACAATAAACCTATGGGATTTTTCCAGAACAACAAGTTGTCATTGATGCAGAAATTTATGGCTTTGAGTTTCAAAGCCCTTCTTTGAGTTTTTGTCAAATCTTATGGGACTGATAAAGTTTGCAGAAAATGAATAATATGGTTGTACCATTTTCAATCAGCTAAGTGAGCTGAGACCTACATTTCCTCACCTTCCTTATTATCTGAAGACTAAACATTTTCTGCATTAATACTCATCAAATTAATTTCAAGCAGCCTACAATTTTCCTCTGCCAGAAGTTTGGCAAGACCCTGACCCTTCACAAGTTTTGTTGGTTTGATTTCAACATCGAATTCAATCAACCTTGCTATCCACTTACTCCTTTTTCCATCTATGTTGGGTTGGAAAAGAACATATTTAACTGAACTAGAAGGAACGAAAGCTATAACCTTTGCCTGAAGAATGTAAACTCTGAAAGCTTTCAATGACTTGACAAGTGCATATGCTTGTTTCTCCGACAATTCATACTTTACCTTTGCATCCATCAAGACCTTGCTGAAGAAGGCAACTGGTTGCTCCTGCTGATTGACATTTTTTTGCAAGAGTACTGATGCGATTGTATCACTCGAAGCAAATGAAAAAATGTAAAATACCTTGGAGAAATCGGGGCTGATCAAAATAGGGGCTGTTGTGATGGCTTCCTTGATGGCATTGAATGAGTGTATGGCTGCTTCAGTCCATTTTACCTCGGAGTCCTTTCTTAACATAGCAGTGATATGCTTTGTGAGTTCAGCGAAATTTACTATAAACCTTCTGACAAAGTTTATAGTCCCAAGGAAAGACTGAATGTCCTTCTTTGATCTAGGAAGAGACAGATTTTTAATTGCTTCTACCCTCTTTGGGTCAATTTTAACTGCATCAACTGAAACAATATGCCCAAGTAATTTCCCTTCCTTAAGTGCAAAATTTCATTTTTTTGGATTAAGAGAAATGCCATACCTTCGACCTTTCAGAAATGTTCTTTTTAAGTGATGCAAATGAAGTTCATGGCTGCTTGAGAAAACAGTGATATCATCGAGATATATCAGGACAAATTTATCTTTCTCTCCATTGAAAGAAATGTCAATTTCCCTTTGGAATGTCTCTCCTACATTCATCAATCCAAAGGGCATCTTCTCATACATAAACGTACCCCATGGAGTGGTAAAAACAGTCTTTTCTTTGTCGTCCGGATGGACAACAATCTGGTTGTATCCAGAAAACCCATCAATAAAAGACATCACCTTTGATCCTGACACCTTCTACAAAATATGCTCCATTTTAGGCAGAGGGTAGTTGTCCTTCCTAGAGAAGTTATTCAAATTTCTGAAGTCGACGTAGAGTCTGATCTCCCCATTCTTCTTCCTGACCGATACGATATTCACAATCCATTCTGAATACCTGAGGGGAATGATGATGCGGGCATCCAACAATTTTTTAATCTCCCTTTCCATTGTAGGAAGAAACAAAGGGTTGAAGGATATAAGCTTCTACCTGAATGGTTTGGTGTCTTTATTCAAGGGAATCTTATGCTGAATCACCTCTGTGTCAAAAGTCTTCAAGTCATCATACTGCCAAGCGAAGATGTTCGCAAACTCCTTTATCAATTCTCCATAATCAGCCCTTTGTTTTTCAGTCAAATGTGAGGCTAAGTTGACATGTTTAGGATCTTGCTCGCTAGCCACATTATACTGCAAAACTTATGAATCTTTTTCCCCACTTTCCAATTTGACAGCCACATCATTGTTATCGAACAGTCTCTCCAACGGGACCAAACCTTTAGGAATTCTGTTGGTAGACAGCTGAACTATTTCATGTGATGCAATTTTTCTTTTGAACTTTGGCTCCTCAATTTCATTGTCATGTTCATTCTCCTGATCGATCTGCGGATCTGCAAACTCATCTATCACTACAAGGAATCTAGTGAGTTCAACATCGTCTTCAAAAACCTTCCAAAATTTTACATTATCAGGGAGAGAGGGCCTATATTTAACTTGAATTTTGTAAGTTAATTTATGAGGCAGAGGGAGTATGAATGCACTAGCAGACACAATTATTGAATCAACCAATTCATTCATTGCTCTAGGCACATATGAAATTTTAAAATCTGCAAAATCGTGAATTGCCTTCAACACTTCATCTCTGTATGCTTTCAGCCTGACATGCTTTGCTTGAAAGGACTTATTCACCTACTGAATAATCAGATCTGCATCTCCAAACACCTGCAATTTTTTAATTTTCTTCTCTTTGGCTACATTCAGCCCCAAAAGTAGTGCCTCATACTCAACAATATTATTAGTCACTCTAAAATCGAGTTTAAAGGACAAATGAGAAGTTTTCTTAGAAGGGGAAATCAATACCACTCCTGCTCCTGCTGACTCCTTAGTGCAAGCACCGTCAAAGAACATGGTCCAAAGATCATCTTCTACTGTTTCTGTGGAATGAATTGTGGGCTGATCTGTGGGCTTTCTAAGCAGCAATGTATCAGGTAATGAATTGTCAATTTGCAAAATATAGGATCCCATACCTGTGTCGACTGAATAGATAGGATGATTGCATGGATTTTTCTCGTCACTGATTACATATGCCAACTGAGATTCCCTGTATAGCCTTCTGTTCACACCTCCAAAAATAGGGATAGTAGCGTAGGAGAGATCCATTTCAAGAGTGCCACCTAGCCTCTTCATTCAAGATCGTGATAGTAGGCATCCAAATTTAGGGGGTATGTCATCCACTACTATATCCATCACCATAGTCTTCATGGATGCTTGGGTTAAGGTTATAGCCAAATCCTTAATCATCCCAAGACATTTGAATTTATGAGAATCAAAAGAGAAAAGGTCATGATAAGACTTGGTGATCTCCAGCCCAAGCTCATCCATGACCGCCTTTGGCATCAAGTTGTGTGAAGCACCAGAATCCAACAAACAGTTATGCAGTGTTTTCTCATGAATATTTAGAGAGATGTAAAAGGGAGGAAATATTTCATCTCTGTCTTCTATCATTTGGCCCAGAGTGATGGTTGTCTTATCATCATATATGTTGAGGATATCAGCATAAAGGGATATAGATTGGGGATCTAGAGTTTTGAGGATATCCCTTTTGAACATTTCATTTTTCATCAACTCGACTAGAGGAATAGGAATTTTAATTTTTTGTATTTCAGCCTCAAAATTAAAAGAATATGGAACTTTATCAGAAGATTTATCAGAAACCTTCACCTAATTTGAAGGGGATTCCTGATTTCTTTGATGTTCAACAGGAGGCTGACTTTCTGGAGTTTGATGCTTGACAGGGGAAACAGTCTTCTTGGGAGGAGCTAATGCTTTCACCTTCGAAGGATTTGCTTGCTGATTTTCTGATGTCTGATCTTTTTGCTTAACAGGGGTTGTGCTCTTTTCAGGAGAGGGTGGTGCATCTTGTTGAGCAGTGTCAGATTTAGATCGGAGGTTATATATATACTTATCTTCTGTTGTGAAAATGCCATCACCAAGAAGATCATCTTCTGTCTGTTCAGTCATCAATGATTCCTCATACTCGTGTTGTGTTAGATAAGATTTCCCTGTCTCTTCTCCAACACAATGAATGTTACCTTCTCCACCTTCTTGATATTCACCATCGTCTTCGTCCATCACAACATTTTGAAGGGGGACCTTTATCCTCTGATCTTCAGTAGGATTCTTTTCTCTTTGTAAGATCTGAGTTGGCTGATTATTACTTCTGAAGTTGTTGGGATTTTGATTCGGATTTCTACCTGCAAAATCATAAGTGCCTCTTCCCTTCACAGGCTGTTTATTTTCAATCTTGAGCTTAGATATCTCAGAAGTTAGAGACTCTAGCATCTTGGCCATTTTATCAAGTTTTGGATTAACACTTGATGAAGATGAAGCCTCATTCTTTGGTCTTCTCTTATCATAATCTCCTTTCCACTTCTGGGAGGCCAGAATATTTGATTCCACCTCAAGGGAAACATATTGCATGAGAGATAATGTTGGTGACCTCCTTTGTCTCAACAGTAAACAGAAATCTGAGTCAAAATCATCAGAATATGTGATCTTGGCAGAAGCATCTGACGGTTTTATCTCATCTCGTATTTTACCATACATCCGATTAAAACTCTTAGTGAAATCAGAGACTGACTCACTACTTTGTTTCCTCAAGTTTCTGAATTCTGTGATGTAGTAGACAAAATATCTCCTATCACCCCAATGTTTTAGAAATGTCTCATCCAATTGCTCGATTCCAGCAATGGAACCAACAGGGAGTTCTTTGAACCATTTCCTAGCATGACCTTCTGTGTTTAAAAATAGCCCAAATTCATAGGCGAAGGCAATGTGTCTGCTGAAGAACATATTGAGGCTTTTTACAGTTATGCTGAAAACCTTAATATTGAAGAAGAAGATGTTTGGAGTTTAAAAATAGCAATTCAAATCTAACTAAACAACTTGATAATAAAGGCTTGATAACTAAACTATCATTCGAATTGTCTTCAATCTCAAAAATTCACCATCTGTATCCTTCATCTTCTGGAATCCGTGGTGTCATGAAACATGCAGAGGCACCTGTCTTCACAGCTGAATTTCTTCAGGGTTCATAGTCGGTACTTGAGGAAACTTGTTTGACATGTGGTCCCCAAAATTCCCTTGAATCTCTGATGCAGAGTTCTTTACAAGCGAGTTGTTATCTCCCTAAAACTCTGGAACTTCTTTATAACCTGTGAAAAGTGACCTGCTCCATCCCTTAGCTTTCAAAAATGTGTTTCCTTCTTTCACCAGCTAACTCGCCATATAATTTTCTGGTTAGCTGGTGAAAGCGCTGCCTTTCACCAGCTAACTGGTCGCAAAATTTCGTTGTGCGCTGGTGAAAGCTCTACCTTAGCCCAAAATGAGTTCTCACTTTCAAAACTGTGATTCTATCAAAACTCAATGTGTCTCTGATTTTTCCCCTTGCATGTTTACAACAACCTAAGAAAGCACCTTCAAATCTGGGTGGGACTTTTTCTTTTGCTTCAATCTTCTGATTTGTCTTTTAAGGCACTTTGCTAGCCACCATAGGTTGTTGTAGTCTTTAGTGATTTTCTGTTTCCTCTTCTTTTCCTTGACACTTTCCCGAGCCAGTCTTTCAAATGCAGCATTGGTTTTTGTAAAGTTACCAGACAACTTCTTGTATCTCTCTTTGATTACTCATTCTAAGACCTCCTGTTGAGCAATCACTTCTTTAAGATGCTTGATTTTCTGTGCTTTCTTGGACTTAGTGCTCTTTGATGTTTCCCCTTCCTCGGTATGATTAAAGGGCTCATAATTCTGTGCAAACTCAATTGAATGTTCAGGACTCTTGATGAAAGGGCTCTCATCTTCTTGCTCTGGTTCTGAGTCTATGTAGGGCAGGTTTAATATGTTTTTTCTCTTCTCTGTAGGCTGCTCTGTAGTAGTCTTAAAGTTCAAATTTTTCTTTGACCTGTGAGATTTCACACCAGAGATTCTATCTTCTAGAGGTCCTGGAAGGGTTCTCCTCTTCCTCGAACTACTTTGAGGAGTCAATTGTTTCTTTCCACCTCTCCCATGTTCATTTACAGGCTGAGTCCGAGTTTCAAAGCCCTCCCAAAATAGAAAATGCTGCCAGCTCTTTCCCTTCTATCTTAGCTCCTCCAGGATGATCAATTTAATAAGGCCAAAGTGACACAGAGTGTTCTTTATGCTTAGGGGTTGATCCCTAATCCTTTTACAGACCTTAGTTAAACTCTTGTGGAAGAAAAACAGTAGATTGAGGAGAGTTTTACCTGTGAAATGGTCTATAAGCTTGAAATGATACATCATGAGTTTATCATACCTGCCTTCTGAAGTTATGTAGAGTTGGATGCCCTTAAACAAATCCTTCCACTCATCTTCCAAATGGGAAACTAGCATTCTCTTCTTCCATGCATTATGCTTGAATTCTTCTTTCAAATAGGCTCTGAAATTTAGGTTTTTGGTGGCAGTGGTTTTGAACCAACTCTGGCCTGATATTGGTAGGCTGGTCGCTGCAGCAATGGCAGCTTCATCTACGATGATCTCCAAGGACCCAACATGAGCCTTATTCCCATCAAATGTTTTAGTAAAAACCTCTGCTGTCGACTGGTGGCAACCATTATGCAGCCTCTCAATAAATTCGATGCAACCTGTGTTTGAGAAATTTTTCTGGACTTCTGGATGCGTCTGTAGGAAAGATAGGTTGTCTAACTCTTTTCTTAGTAAAGACCCACTGCTTCTCCTCGCCATCTGCAACCCAAAATCCCAAACGATTCTGCACATACAACACAACAAACTACTATCCCGGCCGAGGGCTTGCGCTGGTGAAAGCACTTGGCTCTGTCTTTCAACATTAGAAATTTAACACACATTCTTGAATGATGCGTATTGGGGAAGTGACGAACCGATTTGATGTTGTCAACCAGGTAGTACAGCTCCCGTCCCTGCGATAATGGATTCAGATTTTCCATTTCCGACGCCATGAGTGTGAAGCATGCATCACTGACCAAGATCCACTTTGTAATCCTATTTCGACATGAAAACTCGAGTTTCCATCATTACCCACTTTCACCGGCGCATCCTTCTTGATTTGCATGACGTGGGTTGATCGTATCATCATTGATTTTCAAAACGTGGATAAAACACACGTGATTCCCGCTTTCACCAGCTAATAGCCCGTGAAAAACACTCCTTGGCTATTGAAAACTGCCACTTTCACCAACTAACTATCCCATGAGAAATGCTCCTTAGCTGTTGAAAGTCATCACTTTCACCAGCGCACAACCCGTGACAACTCTTCTTTGGATGTTTTGAAAATCACCACTTTCACCAGCGCACAGACCTATGAGAGATGCTCCTTAGCTGTTGAAAGTCACCACTTTCACCAGCTAACCATCATATTTTAAACATGCGTTAGTTGTTGAAAGAATTTTATGAAAATTTTAAAGAGAAGATCTTTATGGGTCATCTTATTTCTAAGACAAAAATCAAAACCTAAGTCTTGCAGCTAGAAAAACTCAAAACTAAATTTGAGAAAACTACCAATAGCCATGCTATCCACCACAAAATGCGACCATAGGGATGGGTTCATTTTGGGAGCTAACAGGTCCCACACTTCATTTTTATAGGTTTTGAGCCTGGGATGCTTAGCTTGATATAGATTTGTAATTTTATTAACAATCAATTCTGCATCTCCAAACACAAATATTTCCTTGATCCCCATTTCTTTTCCATCCGTTAAGCCCAAAACAAGAGCTTCATACTCTGCCACATTATTGGTAGCTTCAAATTCTAGTTTGTATGGCAGATATATGTCTTCCTAAGCTGGTGAAACAAAGCCTACTCCAGCACCAGAAACATCCTTAGATGAGGCTCCGTCAAAAAACATTTTCCAAACAGAGGTGGTGGAGAAAGAAACTTCATGAAAAACCATGGACTGTTTCTTGAGATTTAAAGTAGGCTCAGGAGCATCAGTGAACTGCAACAAACTGGCCCCCAACTCGGTGCCAAGTGAAAAGATAGGATGGTTGGTGTGTTCAGATTCATCACTAATAATATAGGCCAACTAAGCTTCTCTGTACAGTCTTCTATGCTCCCCTCCAAAGACTAGAATGGTATCATATGCGAGGTCCATTTGCAAGGTCCCCCCAAGCCTTTTAATCCAATATCTTGAAAAAAGCATGCCAAACTTGGGAGGAACATCATCCATCATGATATCCATAACCACACTTTTCATGGGCAGTTGAAACAAGGTCACAACTAGATCTTTGATGACCCCAAGACATTGCACCCTCCTTGAATCAAAAGAATACAAATCATAATAAGCCTTTGTGATCTCTAACCCTAGTTCTTCCATGAAGGTTTTGGGCATGAGATTATGAGATGCCCCTGAGTCCATCAAGAAATTATGAAACACCTTATCATGTATGTTCAAGAATGTATATAAGGGAGGGGATGAATCATCTCTATCTTCTATCATAGGACTTAGGATGATTGCTGGCTTTTCATCTTGGAGATTTATTGAGTCTATGGAATAGCAAGATGGCTCAGACTTCAATAGTTTAGAGAGGGATTTTTTTAAATATTCATGTTTAACTAGCTCTGAAAGGGGAGTAGGAATCCTGATCTTCTAAATTTCATGCTCAAAGTTAAATGAGGAAAGGGGCCTCAGAATTTATTTCACCTCTGGGACGAGGTGTTTGGCTATTGGTGGGGGATTCTGAGCTTTCTTTTATTTGTTGTTGTTTGCTGCATCTTTGGCAGGTTTATCTTCTTTGGAAAGATGATCAGGGATGTCATACTTCTCTTCTTTCTTCTTTGACCTGAGGTTATATTTATTGGGACTACTATTGGCTTTCTCCCCCTTACTCAACTCATTTATTTGGTTGTCTAAGAGAGACTCCTCGTATGCAGATTGAGTCAAGTGATGGAATGGGGAGGTGTCTCCAAGACAATGGATTTCGAGATCTAGCTCTTCCTCCTCTCCTTCTTCATCAACAACAAGGTTGTTTTGAAGAGGGGTTTGGATTTGTTGATCATCCATGTCTCTGATTCTGGGTTCTCTTGGGAGAATCTGAGGGGCAATATTAGATTGTCTTCTAAAATTTCCTTTGCTATCAATATTTTGGGCACTTTATAACCTTTCTTCCCTTTGATTTTCATTTTCTCCATTTCTGCAGAAAGGGATTTCACCATCTTGGTTAATTCATCCACTTGAGGATGGGATGCAGAAGAACTAGAGGTTGAGGCCTCAAATCTCCCTCTTCCCCTATCTCTGTCATCTTTGTTCCTAAGTTTGTTAGTTGTGAATACATTAGATTCTACTTCTAGGGATGCATATTGCATATGAGCCAGGGAAGTAGCTCTTATTTCTCTGAGAAGGAGGCATAAGTCAGGGTCAAAAGCACTAGCATAAGTAATTTTTCCAGAGGCTTCAGTAGGATTTATCTCGGCAGGGATTTTATTGTACATCTTGTTGAATCTTTTGGAGAAATCAGAGACAAATTCTCCCTATTTCCTCTTCAGGGACCCAAACTTTGTAATATAATACATAAAGTATTTTTTATCCCCCCACTGTCTCAAGAAGTCATCATCTAGAGCCTCAATCCCAACAATGGATCTAGGGGTCAAACCTATGAACCACTTTCTAACCTCACCATCAAGGTCCTGTAAAAATACTCTCATCCATACATCTTCACTTTCAATATTCAAATTATCTTCATAACTGTAGAAGGCAACAAGGTGCTCTTTAGCAGGTATGTCTTCTTCTCCAATGAACTTGGGAATACACTTTAGGTAATCTCCAGTAGGGAGAGTTTTCATGGGTTGAGGTAAGACTAGGGGGGCATATCTTGCAGCCACAATGGAATCCATTATGTTTCTAGGAGGGTTAGCACCTTCCATAGGGATGATAGTTGGAGGAGAACTAATAGGGAAAGGTGTTAGAGCAGGGGAGACTAGAATTGAGCTTCTAAGAAGAAAGGAAAACAACAAAGGATTTGGAGAAAAGGCTATCGGGCTTGGGGGCACAGAGGTTTCCCTCTCTGTGGTAGTGGCAATAGTAATAGGAGGAGGAGTGGTGAAGACTAGGGTAGGAAAATATTTTGAGGTCCTGGGTCTAAACCATGGTATAATTTCAAGGGAGAGTGGAGTGACAAGGCTTTTTCCCTCCAATCCCAGACCGGGAGGGGAAAACTCAACAAGAACACTCTCAAAATTCAAAGTTCAGGAAACTCCAATAGAAGGTATAACAGAAGGCTAAAAAACAGAAATTGGAGTTTCTATAGGATAATGAAAATCATCAGAAATACCTGGTTCAACGGTTGAAGTATGTTACACATGAAATTTTCACACCTAGGTACCTCACCCAAAGTGTCATAAAGTGTCATATAAGTGTCTCATACACCTTGACACCATGTAATAACCTATGTTACAATCCCTAGTCAATGTGGAGGAGCGATATATTACATGAAGGGAAAAATACCAAGTACACATGAATTATTATTAATATTCATGAAAAAGAAATTGATTAAGTGTGAAAACCAAGTGCACATGAATTATTAATATTCATGAAAAAGAAAGTAATTAAGTGTGAGAATCCACCTCAAATTTGGTTTCCTATTTTTAAGGGAAGGTGGAGGATCTCATGGATGGTTGAAATATTTCCTCCCTAAAATCCTTGAGAGATATTTCCTCCCCAAAATCCTTAAGAGATATTTTCTCCCTAAATATCTTAGAGATCCCTTTCTTAGTGGATCTGATGAGAGATCCTCTCCATGGTGGTTAAGCCTCCATATCCTATATAATGAGGGATTTCCATGGAAAAGGAAAAGGATAGAGTTTGAGAGAAGCACCTAACTTATGATCTCATAAGGAAGGGATGGAGACATTGTGAAGCATCAAACTTATGATCCCATAAGTGAGATGCCATTGAAGCATAATCAGTGTAGATTATTTGAGCAAGGGTCTGGAAAAAGGGAGCTTGATGAAGCTGTTGCACTACATCCATGGTTGTAAGCACCACTTTGTTCTCATTAATATAAATATATGCTTGGCCTGTTTCCTTTAAAGTTTGCGTACATTTCATGAACTTGTCTCTAGTAGATAAATCTGTTTTTGAGTTAATCTCAGTAGAATAGAAAGTTTGTTGTATCTCTGTTTGTTCTATAGGAATTATTGAGGAGCTTAGGATCGAAGCTCAACTTGGAATGTGCGAGGACAAATGCCATTAAAAAGGTACACTTTTCTTCTTCCTCTTCATACATTAGCTTAATTAGCTCTAAAGGGAATGTCAGTGTCCACAATAGCATTTTATGTCTTGGTCATAAGGGTCTAGTATCCAAGAGGGAAACCAGTTAGTACCTTGGGAGCTGCATGCCTCAATGGAAAACCTCCTCACTTCCAATATTGGGTTTACATCATTGACCCCTGATCGGATGATTCCACGGATGTTCGAATTCATCTCATCTATTCACATTCGCTGGAATGTACTAGGGTACCTTGGGAATCATTGACATCAATGGTGATTTCCATCGCACTTGTTAACGGTTTACCTCATTGACTGGTAATCAAGTGGTTTCTGCCATGCTCAACATCAAGACATCTATTCACATGGTTATATTCGTACCACATCGGGATCAGTAAGAAGACCCTGGGTTGAGTTTTCACTCTGATATCTACTTTACCCAGGCTACGAAAGCAGATCATTTCAGCACATTGATATATATATATACTATCACATAGATCCACTTTGTATTGGTCAGTGGCTATGTTTTTTAATATTGTATATCCATTGTGTATTTATCGTGGCTACAATCAGTTCATGTCATGGAATTATAGATCCAAATTGTATGTTTGGTGGCTATACTCTTCAGTCAATATGATTATGGATCCGCAGTGTATTTGATGGCGGCCATACCTTGAAAGTATTTTATCACTCAAGCATAGGTATGCCTTCCTTGGGTTTGAAACATGTCATAAAATTTGTTTGATGGTTGTTTGCAGCTTCTAATAGGTTCTCCGAGTCCACACCCTTCCTTTAAATATTTGTAAAGTGTTTTGACCATCATTCTCTCTTATGACCTCACACTTTAGGGGGCATTTTGTTACACATGAAATTTTCACACCTAGGTACCTCACCCTAAGTGTTGCATACACCTTGACACCATGGAATAACCTATTTCACAATCCCTAGTCAATGTGGAGGAGGGATATATTACATGAAGGGAAAAATACCAAGTACACATGAATTATTGTTAATATTCATGGAAAAGAAATTGATTAAGTGTGATAACCAAGTGCACGTGAATTATTATTAATATTCATGAAAAAGAAAGTAATCAAGTGTGAGAATCCACCTCACATTTGGTTTCCTATTTTTTAGGGAAGGTGGAGGATCTTATGGATGGATGAAATATTTCTTCCTTAAAATCCTTGAGAGATATTTCCTCCCCCAAATCCTTAAGAGATATTTTCTCCCTAAATATCTTAGAGATCCCTTTCTTAGTGGATATGATGAGAGAACCTCTCCATGGTGGTTAAGACTCCAAATCCTATATAATGAGGGCTTTCCATGGAAAAGGAAAAGGATAGAGTTTGAGAGAAGCACATAACTTATGATCTCATAAGGAAGGCATGGAGACATTGTGAAGTATCAAACTTATGATCCCATAAGTGAGATGCCATTGAAGCATAATCAATGTATATTATTTGAGCAAGGGTCTAGAAAAAGGGAGTTTGGTGAAGCTGTTGCACTAAATCCATGGTTGTAAGAACCACTTTGTTCTCATTAATATAAATCTATGCTTGGCATGTTTCCTTTAAAGTCTGTGTACATTTCATGAACTTGTCTCTAGTAGATAGATCTTTTTTTGAGCTAATATTAGTAGAATAGGAAGTTTGGTGTATCTTTGTTTGTTCTACAAGACTTATTGAGGAGCTTAGGATCCAAGCTCAACTTGGATTGTGCGAGGACAAACGCCATTAAAAAGGTACACTTTTCTTCTTCCTCTTCATACATTAGCTTAATTAGTTCTAAAGGGAATGTCAGTGTCCACAATAACATTTTATGTCTTGGTCATAGGAGTCTAGTATCCAAGAGAATCCACTTGACCGCAAGGGGATTTATCTGTAAAAAAGTACCTTCATGAAGGGCCTTTCCCTTTCTGATAATTTTCTCTAGGTCATCTTCAGGTGTTGCCAAAGGAATTTTTGGGGTAGACTTCATGTGTCTGCCTCTGGATGCCACAGATGAAATAATGGAGTCTCCTGTGGATTCGCATCAATGGAGTTGCCACAGTGGAGTCGCCAAGTGCACAATTGAAATATTTGATATACTAAGTTCTGATGCACCTTCAGAACCAGTAAGATTTGTCATTCAATCCCAGGGAAAATCTTCAATTTGTCCCCGACAACGGTGCCAGAAATGTTAGCACTGGAAGTCACCTCTAGATTGTTGTAGAGGTAAGCCCAATACCCATCAGTCTGTATGTCATAGTGAATAGTTTTAAAGGGTGGTCTAATGGATGCAGTCTCAAGATTATATCACTTTAACTCAGAAAGTTGGGCTAGTATGTATAGGCAAGTGAGGTCTTGATCTAACTTTAGTCAGTAAGTTTGTATAGTGATGAGTAGGTGGAAGAGCATGAGGAGAAAAAGTGAAGGCATGCTATGGACATCTGGTCTTCTAGTAGCCTATAGAGGAAATTTTTTAGATATAATATCCTCTTAGATCTGAAAACTTCAAGAAACTAAAAACGATGCGACAACACTGTAATCAAACCTACATTAAATTACAATCACAACACTTGACTGGATCATCCATGCCCAAGTTTTCATAATCAGAGACAAGAGCAATGAAGGAGGAACCGAATGCTATTAAACAAGAAGTCTCAAGTGATAATACACAACTAGAGAGCCAGATGGCTCATCAAAACTTTACAATCGGGAGCATATATCAACCATCGACACTTACAAAATATCAAAAATGAGTATTTATACTCAAAACAAAATCATGAAATCATATTCGAGTAGCTTCATTGAAGGCATTACATTTGCATTCCTCCTATCTAATTGTGCATGCAATCTCTGACCAGACGTGAACTTCAATTAGACACAAGAAAGCTTTAGAATGGACTTGTTGATGAGATGACTAACTGGTAGTCCTTTCCTATGCTTTCTATTTATGGTAGAAATGAAGTTCAACCACCACCAACCAACCTCAATAACTTCTTCATTGGAATCAGGGAAGACTCAAGTCAACTATGCACCTATAGGACGTGGCAGTTTACGAGGTGATTGGTGCGCCAAGCATAAAATAGTGAACGATATATGGACATGTGGACATTGAAAGGGACACATGAGTGGGAGCTGAGGTGGACTAGGATGGAGATGATGTGGGGCGAGGTGGCACAAGTGGTGAGAGATGAGAAGAAGATAGGCGTCGGCGGGATGGTGAGTAGAAGACAGGTGGAGGGAGTAAAAGTGATAAGGGAGAAACCACTTGTCAACCCAGGATAGGACATAGTAAGCACATGTGCATATCGGGGGTGCGAAAAGCAGTTTGAAACTTCCCTACTTTTAGGCCCTATGTGTGTATTTGTCTAACACGTAGCACCTTTAATAAACCATGGTTTCATTCCTGGCCCGCCCTACAAACGTTATCCTATGTGCATGTTGAAGCCCTGATATGATCGACGATCGTCGATTTGAGGTGCACCAATCTTGACCACCTAGATTTGTGCGCATCCTATCACATCATGCCAAAAGGTCACATCGCACCTCTAGCTTAGGATATAAGACGATTTGTGGGTTTTTTCTCCACTTTATTTGATTCCTTCGCCAAGGGGCCAACTTCTTAGGAAAACACCCCCCCTACAAATAAATGTGATAATAGTATGCACAAATCCTTCACAACTATTTTCACTTAGCACTCTGGCTTACATATCTTGCACAAAGCTCACTTATATCTCAAGAAATTTACTCCTACTTACATCACCTAGCTAATTATTTATAAAAAAGAGGCCTAAGCATGGCTAAACCCATGGGTCGACATCCCTTACCCATTATGTAAACCTTAAATCCCAAAAATCCCATAAAAGGGGGTGAGATCCCACGATCTTTGCTTTGCCTGGGAGCCCTGTCTTTGAATAACCCGTCGAAGTCCCAAAAATGGTCAAACATGACCAAGGTTCTCTAAAACTTGGTCGAGGGCCAAAATCCCCCCAACACTCACCTGTGAATCATCTTGAGTCAGCCTCCTATGACCTTTTCATATTTTCTACCATTGAAAGCTACTTCAATTGTTCTTGCATTGTCAATGCTTATTGTTTTACCTCCTAGAGTTGTGCCTCCAATATCCTCAGCTCCGGGCCTTGAAGAAATATCCTCTAAAGTGTATACTACAGATTCAATGATGAGGTCAATATCATCCACTATGAACATGGTCTATAACTAGGGCTTATTGGCTCGTGACTTCTTCCGTGTTGAGGGTTTCTTCGGAGAAACCTTTCTTTTCTTTGATGTCTCAACCTCTATAAGGGGATCCTTAGGCAGTGTCACTTCTCCCTTGTCTTTCTTGTCTTCTTCCCCTTCCTCCTCTTGGTTTACTTCATCACCTCCTCCTCCTCCAGGTGAGTCAGCTATAGTTTTCTCCGATGCATTGTTTATTTCCTGCACCTCTTCCTTCTTCTTCATATTCTTGGCAATGCTTTGTCCATCATATTCTTCTCGGGTGACCACAATACTTCCAATGAGGTCAGGGTCGAAGAGCTCTATCTGTTCGACTAGTACAAGGAATTTTGCAAGCCATTCCTTGGTTATTTCCTCCATATCTTACTTGATCAGTTTGTAATAGGACTGCAACTCTTCCTTATTTTCGTCTCCACGTGCAGTGATATATATGAAGTGCTTGTCTATGTAGAACTTCTCAATTGGGTTGAACCTATGGAGTGTATTCAATGTCATGTGAGGGAAGGATTCAATGGCCCTCTTCAACTGCAAGTAATAGGTGTGGAATAGTGCATTTTAATTCCATTTCTTCGCCATGTCGGTCGAATACCATAGGGTAGTGAACCTCGTGGCCAGGGGTTCAGATGACTCAACGTCAGGGAAGGTCGCTCCCTCTGGCATCTCCCATGTGACAAAGGCAACGAGAATCAACAACCAGCTAAAGTGAAACTCGTAGCCCTGGTCCTATGCTTCACAACAATCCTTCCCCAACTGGTTGACAAGGTAGCTCACCCAGTTCATCTGCATCCCTTCAATGCATTTTCCTGTGAGGTCAACGACAAACCTTGTGACTTGCATTGGTCTATTCTTCCTAATGATATTACCAGTGATCAACTGGAAATCTAGGCACACTACTCCATCTTGGATGGAGGCTACCTTATAGCCCCGCTTCCCCTTCTCCACATTGCCATAATTGTCTTTTATTCGCTACGCCAGGGTGCGATCTACAGCCTTTTCTGGGTATAATTTCTGAGGGTCTGATCCCTGCATGCTTAATATGGTGATCATGTGGATCAACATTGGATTGACAGTCATGCACTTGTCTAGCCATAGGTAACCTCCATGGTATCACGAAAGGAGGATTTTAACACACACGTTAACCTCCTGATGTCTTTCGAAGTGGGGTAGCTTCATGACATTGAGGATGGTGGACTTCGTGATCTCCTTAGTCCATGGATGGGGGACTATCTTCAGATTCTTCCTCATTTTCTTTGTCAAGTACTTATGCGGTGCGAGAAACACATAATTCTTCCTATCTCCTAGGTTGAAGTTGTTGATCTTAATATCAGGGATCCATCCTAGTTGCGTTCCCACTGCGCGTATCCCCTTTGGGAGGTACACGATGATGAGGGAGTACTCAAAATATATCAGAACACTGTCGCCACTAACTGTGCCAGCCAGAGGCAGGATGTAGTCAGGAAAGAATGACGGGATGAGCTTCACGTTCGCCAGGTCGTCATGATGCTTGCTTCTCTTCTCTGCTACAGTTTGGGGTGGCCCAGATCGACGTGTAGTCGATGGGGATGATTGCAATCCTCTCGTCAATGAGGCATGTACTCCTGCAGACATGACCTTCTCATTCATAAGGTCTATCAGGATTTCTTCTATGGATGTCTCTATTGAGCTACATTCGCCTGACATACACACTTGTGGTCAAATGCTCAGGTAGGCGAACAGGTGCTAAAGGTAAGAAAAATAGGTGGCGAGGTATTAATAATCACAACATGATAACAATTAGTTCTTTGTGGGATCGAATAATCACAATTTGAAAAAGTGTCCCCGGTGAGGCATTCGACGAATTAAGAAACAACGTCGTAACAGACTCCTCCAATAGGTAGTAATGCCTCAATCAATATGATTACATCTATTGGGGTGTGGTCCCAACGGTCCAATGGTGATCTTTCCAGAAATAACTGTGTTTCTAGCCATTCTGGAGCATCATTCTAACGGTCGGGATGCCTCCAACGATCATATAGCTTTGTCGTGGCGAAGTGTTAGTCTGCATTGTTCTGCTATTACGGCCATGAAATCCATTAATTCTTGCTTTTTCTGTTCTATATCTTCCTCTTCTTCTTTCCTTCGGATCTGATCTTTTTCAATCCAAGTCCTTCCCAATAGAAGTGCAAAAGGCGTGCTTTTCTCAACAAACTTAACGACCTCAAATTATTCTTTCTTCGATGATCCATGAGAAACCATAGGTACATGAGTAATTCTTCCACATAGGGTTATCATCTTTCCTTTAAACAATCTTATTCCCCCCAATGAAGGAATCATAGTAGGCTTTCCCAAAATTTCCCAAGTACTTTCTGTCATGATATTCACCTGTGTTTCCTCATCTAGAACATAGTCTATGTCGAAGTCTCCTATTCTTATTTCTATGCGCTCCTTCTCTTTTAAGATCTCTGGTAAATTGTTGTCTCTGTGAGTATTCAGGGTTTCTTTCATCTGCAATAATATAGTCTCTGATACTTTCTGGTGTTTTAGGATATCCTTAGTCTCTTGACCTTCTGCATGGTTTCCTTGTCTCATATTCATCTTTTCAACTTTAGCAATCATTCTAGGAAAATACAAATATTCATGTCCAGTATATTTACAACAAAGACAAATAGGACCTCTACCAGGGAATTTCTTAGCAAGATGTCTCAGTCTTCTACAATTATAACAAAGAGTCAATCCTCTCTCTCTCTTAAATGATCCCCAACCTTTTATGTATTTTGAACTGGGTGTTGGAAGAATGGTTGTTGTTATTGATGTCAACCCTAGTCATGGGTTTTGGACCACAAGATTGATGAAGGTATTTGGACATGAAGGAAAATTCACATGCATATACAACACCCATGGATGGATAGTTTACATCATGTTGTTTTCGGTGGTATGTGGCACGTCACGCGGATCCTTATGGTTGAGGAGAAATGAATTTTTGAAGATGACTAAGTGAATTGAAGAAGGAAGTACATGTAGGCCTTGAATATAATTAAAGAAAATAATTACAAAATAAGAAAGTGTCAGGTTGGCCTTAATGTTAAAAGGAAGTGACATAAATGGTATAAATAAACATCATTATACATTCATTTGATACAAGTCGAATTTCAGAGGTAATAAGAATAAAAGAAGGTTGGATTTCAAGGGAGGATGAAGTCTTTTGGTGATGTGTTCTAAGGTACCTCTGGTAAAAATTTCAGCTCTTTATTCGCTATAATTATGGAGATACACTCTGTGGAAGATAGGGTTTGTGACCAGTCCTAAAGCTAGTCAATAAACAAGTGTTCCGGGTAAAACAGACATAACTTCTTCATACAAAATCCAAATGAAGTGGGACCACTTCCATTGGAAAGAGTACAAACTGTAGTTTCTTTTGTGTGAGTTTCAAAATCAGATGTTAAATATTGAGTGCAGGGCATGCTGTACACATTGGGTCTTCTAAATAGACCAAAATTGAATAAAGTCTACCATTCTTTCTATAACCTCTTTTTGGGGAGGATTCAAGGAGTGAAAATTGGAGGTGTTTCAGAGAATACATTGAGTAATATTATCTACAGGATGAGAGTACTCCAAGAATTGAAGAATTTCAGAAATTGAAGAAGTCTCAGGAAGCATTATCAGGTTCTATGTGATGATTGGTTGATGGTGATGATTTAATGTAAAGTTTTATTATCTCTCATATATTCTTGGGTGGAATGAATGGGAAAAGATGGAGAGCTCAACTCTCTCTTGATATTGGAGGATTGTATCTTCCTCTTGGAGTTTTATCCCTCCCTCTACATTTGGAAGCTGTAGCTACCTTTGGAAGTCATTACTTCCCTTGAACAAATACTATTGATTATTTCTCATATATTGTGCACGGCGTATTGTGGTGTATTGGTGTAACTCTTATACTATTGTTCATTGATCATTGGATATAATTGAATGGTTTAAGTATAAGTTGAAAAAGGTTTTTAAATTGTACTTGATACTGATTCACCCCCCTCTCAGTATCAACAATTGGTATCAGAGCAAGTTGCCTTCAGAAAAGTTTAACCACTGGAAGGAAAATCTTGAGAAGAGATGGATGACCATGAGCACATTTGAAATGGGATTCAAAAATTTGATGGAAGAAATTATGCATACTGGAGTGATAGAGTGAAAACTTACCTAACGGCTTTGGGAGTAGACATTTGGTACTCAATTGTGAATGGCTATGTAATCCCAAATAATGCTCCAACCGATCCCAATGAGAAGAAGCTTATGAGTTGTAATTCAAAATCCAGACATGTTATTCTAGCAGCATTGACACCAACCATTGCTAGAAAAGTGATGGGATGCAACACTGCTAAAAAGGTATGGGACAAACTCAAGAATATCTACGAAGGTGATCCAAAAGTTAAGCAGGTCAAGCTTCAATGACATAGAGAAGAATTTGAAAATTTGAAGATGAATGAAAAGGAAGATATTGCAACCTATCTTCTTAGAGTTGATGAA
>ML822965.1:134994-151796 GCA_009831015.1 Picea engelmannii
TTGGTTGATGGTGATGATTTAATGTAAAGTTTTATTATCTCTCATATATTCTTGGGTGGAAGGAAGGGGAAAGGATGGAGAGTTCAACTCTCTCTTGATATTGGAGGATTGTATCTTCCTCTTGGAGGTTTATCCCTCCCTCTCCATTTGGAAGTTGTAGCTACCTTTGGAAGTCATTACTTCCCTTGAACAAAAACTATTGATTATTTCTCATATATTGTGCATGGTGTATTGTGGTGTATTGGTGTAACTCTTATACTATTGTTCATTTCTCATTGGATATAATTTAATGGTTTAAGTATAAGTTGAAAAAGGTTTTTAAATTGTACTTGATACTGATTCACCCCCCTCTCAGTATCAACACTGGGATCACAGTGATGAACCTATAAAAAATTCTTTCTAGGATCCTACATCCACTTGTTAGTACAAAAATTCTTTTAATGCATAGGAATAATGTATCTTTCATTATTTCTATCAGATCTATTCATATCAATCCTTCTCTCTTCTAGTTGTTCTCTGATTTTCAGACTAGGAAAAAATCTATCAATCATACCTAGATCCATTCTTTCGAAGAAACAATTTCCACTTATCTTACCTTTACCAAAGCACAAATATTTAATATCTTACCTCTTTTCTTCATATATGGTTCCCTTCTTAGCAAAAAGCTTCACAATTCGAGTAGAATATTGCGCACTTACAACAACAGATCTATGCACATAGCTTTCTCTTTTCTTCAGTTCCTAGCAATCACAGTTTCGGGTCCCGACAATGGAACCATTTGTTGGCACAGGGGTAGACCCAGGGTTCAACACTTCAACAATGCACCAACAAAACCCTAAATACTGGCCCTTTCAGGAACACTTTTGAAGCAAATGAAGTCTCACTCGAGGTAGAGGCAGGGGGGTTGTAGGACTCGGGTGTCTGCAACCTAGCTGGGACACGGATCTGTGATCACACTACTTAACAGAGCACTTAGACAATAATATTCATTAGTATATTTTAACCTCTATTCACATCATAGGTTAAATCCCTAATTACATATTAGCGTAGTGAAAACGAAGATCCAAGCATATCTAATCATCCAACTCATAGCATTAAAGTAGATCAAACATTCATTCACATCATAAAGCACTAAACATTAACTAGATCTATCATACATCTAGGTTAAGCAATTAAGTACATAAATGACATGAACACCATAGCACAAAGCACATCGATATAGTATATACGTGGTTCACCCCAGTGTGGGGCTACATCCACCAACTCTTCTTCTTCTTCTTTATTAGCTTCTTCCAATCTTCTTACATGCACAGAGCCACAATCCAACTACACATAGGATAGGAGATCTACGCGTACCTCGTCAGATCCTCCTTCTCTGAGTTATGTCCAAGCATAGAGCCTCTACACATTCTATGCACAAAGAACTTACAAAACACTTGCACTTATCTCTACAAGTCTCAACATACAGTATGCACAAAGCCTTCACAACTATTTGCACTTAGCACTCTGGCTTACATATTTTGCACAAAGCTTGCTTAGATCTCAATAACCTGACTCATACTTACATCACCTAGCTACTTATTTATACAAAAGAGGCATAAGCATGGGTAAAACCATGGGTCGACATCCCATACCAATTACGTAAACCCTAAATCCCAAAAATCCCATAAAAGGGGGTGAGATCCCGCGATCTCCACTTCGCCTGGGTGCTCTGTCTTCGACCAGCCTGTCGAAGTCCCAAAAATGGTCAAACAAGACCAAGGTTCTCCAAAAATTGGTTGAGGGACAACAATGATGTTGGTACTGTTGATATTATGGTAACTTCGGGAGGTATGAACCTCTATTATGAACTTTGACAAGATTAGAATATTTTAGAAGGAAGCAAAGAAATGAATGTAACCCTAGACGAGATGTCAACTGAAGAAAGATAAATAATATGAATTAATTAGTACCCAGAAGGATAATTAGACCTAGGCAAGTCTATCAAGAATACTATAAATACAGGGTGTCAGTGTCTCATTTGTCACATTCTCATAATTGCAGAAGTCACTTGTGGGTACTGCAGTCTGGCAGTCTTGTGCACACGTTCTGGGGAAGGTGTTGCACGAGTTTTGGGTTGGAATATATGATAAACTTTGGTTACTTTCTTTCTTGGTGCATTATCCTTGCTTGGCTATTGGATTTCTACCAGGATTCTTCTCACTATCAAGGTCAAGGTTCTCGGAGGGTGGCTTCGGCCTATGGTTGGGTGACAATAGTGATATTGTCAATGGAAAAATGAGCACATCCTTTCATATTCTAACTGGTTATGGGCCCACACCTCCTTCATTCAATCTAAATGCTGGAAGGAAACATAAACATTAGGATATTGAGCTCGCTGAGGAACTATTGCTAGGGTTACTAGTAGGAGAAGCTTCCAAGACACTGTCGCTAGAGTTACTAGCAGGAGAAGCTTCCAAGACACTGTCGCTAGGGTTACTAGCATGAGCAGTTGCAGAAACCCTAAATCTCAGATCCGACACCTTGTAATGGAGCATCTCACTCAAGGAGAATATATTCAGATGCACCCTATTTTAGAGCACCTTTAGTCTCTCTCAGAAGATAGAAATGTCAAAGTTGAATTTTTTTATCAAGGCATGACCAGCTACTAGTCAACCGAAGACATGAGTGAAAAGAGAAGTCTTCTACACTACTCAACACTCACTGAAACTATTGAATATGACATGTGGATAATCAATAGTGGAGCTTCTAGGCACATGACGGGAGATCAAGCCAGACTCTCAAATCTAAATGAGAAGAAGACATCGTACAAGGTAGAGCTTGGAGATAAAAGAACTTACCCAGTCAAAGGATTTAGACAAGCCTCCGTCAAGTTGAAAACAGGTAACCGTGTTCACTTAAGAAATGTTTTGTATGTACCTGGTTTAGAAACGAATCTTGTATCCATATCTTTCCTAGAAGACAAAGGAAACAAAATAGCTTTAGTATATGGAAAAGTGTTATCATGGCATAAAGACTCCAACATAGAGAATGTTAGGGTTATTGGAAGTCGTGAAGGAAATTTGTATAGACTACTAGAATGAAATGAAGAATATCTCATACATGACGAAGTCAATCCCAATGAACTTTGTCATAGAAGGTACGCTCACATTAATTATCAAGCATTACCTTTTCTCATAAATATGGTTGAAGGAATACCAAAATTACAGTCTACACATGAAGGAATTTGCAAAGGTTGTGCTCTTGGAAAGAATATCAAGAAACCATTTCCAAGCAGCAACAATAGATCTATGGAGATTCTAGATCTAATACACTTAGATGTTTGTGGTCTGATGCCAGTCAGATCTCTAGGAGGATCTCTTTACTACATAATATTCATAAACGATTATTCAAGAAAAACTTGGTTGTATCTACTGAAGACAAAAGACGAAGTATTCATCAAGTTTCAAGAATTCAAAGAAGAGATATAAAACCTCATGAACAAGAAGATCAAGACCTTAAGAACAGATAATGGAGGAGAATACACATCAAAGAAATTCATTTCATTCTGCAAATCGGCAGGGATTAGGAGGGAGCTAATTGTTCGTCATAATCCTCAACAAAATGGCGTAGTAGAAATAAAGAACAGATCTATCGAAGAAACCGTAAAAGCACTACTAAATGATCAAGGTATATCCATTTTCTTGTGGGGAGAAGCAACCATGACATCAATATATGTGAAAAACAGAAGTCCTCACTGTATATTGAAGGACATGACTCCAGAAGAAGCTTTCTTAGGTAAGAAACCTAATGTGGAAAACCTTAGAATATTTGGATGTCTTGTTTACTCTCACATTCCCAAGGATAAAAGGAATAAACTAGAACCCTCAAGAAAGAAGGGGATATTCATGGGATATAGTGATTCATCCAAGGCTTATAGAATCTATATTCTGGAACAACATAAGATCGAATTCAGCAGAGACATGACATTCAATGAGAAGATGTCTTTCAATAAATCTATAGAAGAAATGATAGAAGAAGAAGAGAATGAAGAACCTACTGAAGAAAGCACAAAAAACCAAGATGAAAAAAAAGAACAACCTGATCATCCTATGAAACCTTGTGAGACCATTGATTCAGACAACCTACCTAAGACCAAGAAATGACTAGCTTGGCTTGAAGATACTTTAAAAGATGTATAAATACTTAAGGTTCCCGAAGGAACATTCAGAAAAAGTAAGAAGCCTAAAATATACTCAAGCTATGCAGTGTATATGATGAAGCTTCTAGATGAATAACCTACCACATTTGAAAAATAAATTCAAAAGGGACAATGGAAAGAAGCTATGACGGAAGAACACCAATCCATTATGAAAAATGATGTATGGGAAATCGTACCTAGACCTAAAGAAAAATCAGTGGTAACTTCAAAATGGGTATACAAGATCAAACATGCAGCAGACGGAAGTGTGCATAAATACAAAGCAAGATTCGTAGCTAGAGGGTTCTCCCAGAAGGAGGGAGAAGACTATGACGAAACAATTTCTCCAGTACCTAGATATACTTCCATTAGAGTTATCGTATCTCTTGTCACTTCCATGGGATGGAACTTACATCAGATGGATGTAAAGACAACTTTCCTCAATGGAGTAATTGAAGAAGAAGTATATATTGAACAACCTCAATGGTTTGAGGTATATTCCAGAGACACTCACATGTGCATATTAAAGAAAGATTTATATGGACTCAAGAAATCTCCAAGGGCTTGGTATGCTAGAATGGATAGATATATAACAAGACTTGGTTTCTCCAAGAGTCATGCAGATCCAAACCTCTAGTACAAAGTCATGGACAATGCACTTGTAATTCTACTACTATATGTTGATGATCTATTCATAACAGGTGAAGAGTATCTTATCATCCAATGCAAAAAGGAACTAGCTTCTGAATTTTATATGAAAGATCTAGGTCTCATGCATTATTACTTTGGACTAGAAGTATGGCAGAAGCATGGTGAAGTATTCCTTGGTCAAGAAAAGTACACAATAAATATCCTTCAGAAGTTTGGAATGATGGATTGCAAATCCATGGATACTCCTATGACTATGGATATAAGAAAAGTAAAAGATCTAGATTTTGATCTAGTAGATCCATCACTATATCGATAGTTGATTGGGTCATTGATGTATTTGGTAAATACTTGACCAGACATTTGCTTTGTTGTGAATACACTAAGTCAGTTCTAGGTGGAAGATAGACATGAACATTGGATAACTGCAAAGCATGTCCTAAGATATATTCGTGGGACAATAAACTATGGCTTAAGATATACCACATCCAGTGATATACAACTTCATGGATTTACAGATTCAAATTGGGCAGGAAGTGTAGAAGACTAAAAGAGTACTTCAGGAATGTGCTTCATCTTGGGCTATTCTATGATATCTTGGGGTAGCAGGAAATAGAATTTTGTCGCACCCAGCACAGTAGAAGCAGAATATATCGTAGCATGTGAAGCATGCAGAGAAGCAATATGGCTAAGGAAACTAATCTCCTATTTATTTGATCAGATTCTAGATTCGACCATAATACATTGTGATAATCAGAGGCTTATAAGATTATCAGAACATCCAGTGTTTCATGAAAGGTCGAAACATATTGAGATCAAATACTACTTTATTAGAGATAAATTCTAGGAAGGATAACTAAAGCTCCAGTACATCCCCACAGATGAACAGACAACAAATATCCTGACAAAGCCTCTCTCCAGAATAAAGTTTGCATATTTTCAGGAAAAGATGGGGATCGTGGAAATAAATCCCTTAGTTGAAAGGGAAGAATGACTCTCCAGGTTGGGAGGGAGCACTGACATATTATTGAGAACATTCATTTTCAAGATTGAAAAATAGTCCAGCTTGGGAAGATTCTTTCATGTTTGGAAAGTGGATTGAGATTTCTAATGGGAAAACATTTTTTAGTTTGAAAAATGGTCCAGATTGTTGATGTACCATAGAAAGATACTTCCCATTGTGGTTAACATGGGGAGTGGTCTAGGGAAGTCTCTCTTCTTGAGGGTTACTCAAGAAGACTGGCCCGCCTCGCCGAACAACAATTTCTCATTGTGGTTAACATGAGGAATGGCCCGTTTTTTGAGGTTGGTACAAGACAATCTTTTCCTCTTGTGGTTAACAGAGGAAATGGTCTGGACAATCATTCCTTAGGGTGTATTCATTCTCTCCAGGATTTCACTTTGTTTAGTGTCATAGGAATTCCCCAGGTTGTGGAATGGTCCAGGCTCATCAATTAGGGACATGCATTCCTTAGGGCAGATTCATTCTCTCCAGGTTACACTTTATTTAGTGTCAGAGGAATGGACCAGGGTGAGGAATGGTCCAAGAAATCAGAACAATCATTCTTCCTTGTTTGAGAAGAATAAGGAAGATAGCCCATTGTTGATGTTCTACTCTTAGGGCAGATACTCTTTCAAATGTGAGTGAAAGATTGGCCCAGATGATTCAGTTTATTTTAACAATATTTTCTGTGTAGGTTGATATCAAATGATTGTTATGGAGACTGCTTATCTCCAGACAGTAGAGATATGCTACTTTGGTGGATATGTTCCATTGTTTGTGACTATGTGTCATGGTTTGAGTAGTTGCATACTACCATGGATAAACACAGTTGTGTTCTATCAATTGATATTGTACCAGTTGTCATGGAGATTATCCAGTTGGATAATAATGACGGTGCTCGTGATACTACCAGTGAATGGTATGTTTGTGCTCAAGACCATTATCAGTTATACCTCCCTAGCTAGAAGGGAGTGTTGATATTATGGTAGCTTCGGGAGGTATGAACCTCTATTGTGACCTTTGAAAAGATTAGAATATTCCGGAAGGAAGCAAAGAAATGAATGTAACCCTAGACGAGATGTCGGCTGAAGAAAGATTAATTAATATGAATTAATTAGTACCCGGAAGGAGAAGTCGGCCTAGGCAAGTCTTCCAGGAATACTATAAATACATGGCACCAGTCTCTCATTTGTCACATTCTTAGAATTGCAGAAGTCACTTGTGCGCACTGCAATCTGGCAGTCTTGTATGCAAGTTCTGGGGAAGGTGTTGCGCCAATTTTGGGTTGGACTATCTAATCAACTTTGGTTAATTTCTTGCTTGGTGCATTAACATTTCTTGGCTATTGTATTTCTACCACAATTATTCTCACTGTCAAGGTCAAGGTGCTCGGAAGGTGGCTTTGGCCTATGGTTGGGTGACAATAATGATATTGTCAATGGTAAAATGAGCAAATCCTTTCATATTCTAACAGGTACATCTTGATGAGTCATAGTTTATGTGTATTTGATGCATGATTGGTACATATTTTGTGCATGGTTGATGCACTCGTTGATGGTACAAGTTGATGTATGGTACATGTTGGCACGGGTTATTGGTACAGGTTGTTATAGTTTGATTACAAATTGATTGGTACATGTTTACAACATTATATCTCACAGTGATAGTGTGACAATGGTTCCATCATTCTACTTCTACATCAAGGTGGTTGGACGAGACAAGGATAGGTGGTTGTAGCCACCTTCTAGTTGTATCTGGAGAACATAGGGGGTTGTAGCCTCCTTCTAGTTGTATCTAGAGAATTGGGGAGTTGGATATTCCCTCGAGTTGTAGCCTAAGAAACTAGGGGGTTGTAGCCTCCTTCTGGTTATAGCTTGAGAATTGGGGAGTCAGAGCTTCCTTCAGGTTGTAGCCTGAGAAAATAGGGGGTTGGAGCCTCCTTCCAGTTGCAGCTGGAATACAAAGGAAGTCGGTGCTTCCAATGAATGCAATTCTTAAAAACATATAAGAGAAAGCATTATGTGTTTTTCTCCCGCTTTGGGTTTCCATGTAAAAACACTGGTGTACTATGTATGTGTATGATTGCTCATTTGTTCATTGTTTATTTACTCTGCAACTATTGGATGATAATGCTACATTGATATAACACTTTCATTTTGTGTTTAAAAAGTATTATTGCTTTATTACTGATTCACCCCCCCTCTCAGTAGTCCAATATTTTCATCATGTATGAATCCTCGACCACGGGTTTATGCACGTAATGACATATCTTTGTAGCTTAAATATGTTGGAATACATCTCTACCCTACAAAAATTAACCCATAATGTTTTGTGAGGGAGGTGCTCTGATACCACTTGTAATTTTCCAGATATAAAATAATATGCAGAACATAAATAATTAGCTAGAAATAGGAGATAAACAATCATATAACTAGAACAACATCATAATAATACCAGAATAATACCATAAATACACCAGAAAGAGCACTTTTATTACTGAGAGAAATGTTCACTTGCCTCTTTGAGGGGGCTTGAACCTCCAGCAGAGAAGATCTCTATTACAATAATATCCAAGACAAAAATTCTCATACCCTTTATTCCTATTTATACTAAATCTATCTATCAAAAGAACAATCTATAAGAAGATCCTTCTAGAAGCGGAAGCTTCTATTAGGTCTTCTTACATTTGACTTATTCCTCCTTATTGCTAGGCCTTATTAATATTGATATTTATTACATGGAAGTATATTATTCTACCCACTTGAGGGGTTAGGTAGGTTAGGTCCCTAACATTTTTTCCTCTCACTTCCTAAGTACTTCTCCTATGGTGGTTTCAAAAGCATCAGTAGATATATGGAAGGGAAATGACCAATTTGGCCCTCTTAAGATAGGTGTTGTGGACAAATGTTTTTTAATCTTTCAAAATCACATTGACACTTATAATTCCAGGTAAATTTTGCATTTTTAGAAAGGAATGAAAATAAAGGACATGCAATTTTTTTTAAATTTATCAACAAATCACCGATAATAACCGAAATGTCCTAAGAAACTATGCACCTTTTTATATGTTTTTGGAGATGGGAGGTTGACTATTACCTTGATTTTTGGTGGGTCCACTTTTGTACCAAATGGATAAATATGGTGACCCAAAACAATTCCCTCGATTAGTATCATAAAATATTTCTCATTACTTAGGGACAAGTTTTCCTCTTTAAATATTTTAAACACATTCCCCAAGTTAGCCAAAGCTTCCTCAAATGTGTCACCATATACTGTAAAGTCATACGTGTATACCTCCACACAATCTTGAATTAAGTTTGATAATATACCAAGAACTTCCCTCTGAAATGTGGCTGGAGAATTATAAAGTCAAAAGGGTAGTACTTGATAGGAAAATGTTCCCCACAAGCAGGTAAAAGTTGTTTTTTCCTCGTCCTCAAGTATTATTTGGATTTTGTTGTATCCACTGAACCCATTGAGGAAGGTGTTGGCTTACTGAGATGGGGGGTGGATCAGTAATAGAGCAATTTAATCGGTTTTAAAACATATAATCCAAGTGTTATATCAATGAATCATTATCATTCAATAAGTGCAGAGTAAATAAGCAATGAACAAATGAACAATCATACACATACACAGTACACCAATGTTTTATGTGGAAAGCCAAATCGGGAGAAAACCACGAAATGATTTTTCTTATATGTATTGAATAATTACATTCATTGGAAGCACCAACTTCCTTTGTTTTCTAGCTGCAACTGGAAGGAGTCTCCAACCCCCTAGTTTTTCAAGCTACAACCTGAGGGAAGCTCCAACTCCCCAATTCTATGGCTACAAATAGAAGGAGGCTACAACCCCCTATGTTCTCTGACTACAACCAGAAGGTGGCTACAACCACCTATCCTTGCCCCGTCCTGCCACCCTAAAGTAGAAGTAGAATGATGGAACCATTGTCACACTATGATGCAGCCTCACCCGCAGGCACACCCACTCACACAGGATCTTCTTCTTCTTGGCCTGAAGAACACCAAGGTTCTTCTATTCCCTATTGGGAAACCTACACCCCACAGATTCTCTTTTGTGATATCCCCCTTTCTTTACTTATCGGAGGATTGGAACCCGCGGTTTTGCAAGTTCACTGTCGATTACTGGGCTCTCGAATCCCTGAGACCCGATGACCAGTCAACGCTAACTTTATCTTACCCTATTGGGACTTCTGCTTTGTCGGGATTTTCCTTATCGAGATACCGCTACCCATGATATCGAGCACTATGATTTGCCGACTCCCGATACCTGATGCAACGAAACTTCGATGTACGCGTAAGCTGTCTCTTCACTCCTTGTCACTTCTATCAAGATTTCAAAATTTGTGGGATCACGAATCCTGATGTCGATGGATTCGAGACTTTCCTTTTCTCGATCAACGATATGGTACACCACCTGTCCTTCACTAACTCCTGCTATGGCCCCACATAACTCTTCCGTCAGGATATCGCGTTTCGCGATTCCGAGCGGCAAGATTTCTCTGTTCTCGAAACCCCTGATTCTTCGAACCACGACTTCCTTGGATCTCTTGACACACGTCCCCAATGATGTATGGTTCTGATCTTTTCGGGATATCGTGGATCGCGATATCGCAAGTCTCGTTGCAACAGCTTGGAGCTTCGACTCACGAATCCCCAATGCACGATATCACGTGTAGATTTGATGGTCCTTGTGACTCGAATCGACGGCTCTGCCCCTCCTGATCTTGTTCATGACTCTCAAGTCTTCTTGGAAACCTCTTGCATGCACTCCTTGTGGTAGAAATTCAACCTCACTGAGTGTTGAATTTCCTCGACTCTGCGCACTCCTACAGCAGCAGTCTTTCAAGCTTTTCTTAGGTTCGCAACCCTGAGACCTTTAACCAGCCTGCGCACTCCTTGCATGACTCATGTGTCCAACTACACCTTCTAGGATGAATGAGAATATAATTTATATCTACCTTAACCCTCTGTCAACACACTCCTTGCGGACAAATTCGACTGCACTCCTTGCAGGAATCCTCTGGCTCAAATGGAGAAACAATTGAAACTCATTCACTCTTCCCTTCAGACTTCAATTCCACCATGAAATCACATACACAACATATAAAAGAAAATGTATGACAGGAAGAAAACATTCATGAGCATAACATCAATACACAGAGAAATAACACAAACCATGAATTTGAATTAAAACTTTCTTCTATTAATTCAAATGCCTATACATGGGTGTTCTTTACAGCTCTCTGCTTGCTCTTGCTCTCCTGTTCCTCTAGAATTGATAATGTTACCATGATACAATGAGGGTGTCTATATTCGTTTTCCCTCTTGGACTCCAAAGCTATCAAATCTAGAATTAAATTTCTACCTAACTGCATTAACTATATTAAATGTCGTCTACCTACTAAAGGACGAGAGCTATTCGCTCAAGGTCCATTACAATATACAAAGTGTGCTTCTTCATAAATGGATTTATTAAAGATTTGTGCAACAATCCCAAAGTGTTTTCAAAACTTGTGCTAGACACCTTCCATTTGTTTTCCGCATCCGCGCTGGCTCGCTTGATGTGCTGGCGATGCTCCTACATCATACTCCCTTGCTTGAAAAATTTCATGGGCTCCTATCCATGAGCTCCTGCACGATCTGTCCATGCTTCTGTATCTCCACTTATTTCTCCCAGCTAGCATCTTCAACTAGATGATTCTTCCACTTGACCAGATACTCATAGTATTATTTCCTTCTGGTCTTCATACCCACTCTCTTGTTCAGTATGCACTCCATTTGCATCCTTTCTACAACTAGCATCTGTTCCATCCATTGGATCACTGGTTGCTCAATTCCAGTCTCTACTTCTCCAGACCTATATGGGTATAAATCTGTGACATTGACTATTGGAGATATTTCGATGCCATCCGGAAACTCAATCTCATAAGCATTTTCCCCGAATTTTTTCAAGACCTTGCATGGTCCGATTTTCTTCATTTTCAATTTGTTGTATGTTCCCCTTGGGAACCTTTCTTTCCTTAAATGTGCCAGAAATAGATCCCCAACTTCAAACTGAAGTTGTCTCCGATGTTGATCTACTCTGCACTTATATTCCTGACTTGAATCTTGCAGTCGCTGCTTCACCTGGCTGTGAAGTTATTTCATCGCCTCTGCAAATTCCTCTGCACTAGCACTGCTAGTAGCAGTCTGTTCTGAATACCTTAATTCAGAAAATCCTCTCGACTGCACCCCATAGACAACCTGGAATGGACTCTTCCCTGTGCTCCTGTTCACTGAGTCATTGTATGAAAACTCTGCCTGTGGCAATATGTGGTCCCAACTGCTGTGGTGCTTTGTCACCAAGCTTCTCAGCAAATCTCCCAGACTCCTGTTGGCCACTTCTGTCTGTGCATCTGTCTGAGGATAATAAGAAGAACTAAATGCCAAATTAGTTCCTAGCTTCTTCCATAATGTCCTCCAAAAATTTCCTATGAATTTAGTGTCCCTATATGAAACAATACTTTTCAGCAGCCCATGAAGTCAAATGAGCTCTTTGAAGAATAGATTTTCTATGTGAGTCGCATCGCTGGTCTTCTGGCATGGGATGAAGTGTGCCATCTTATAAAACCTATCCACTACTACAAAGACATAATCAAATCCCATTTGCGTTCTTGGCAACCCCAATACAAAATCCATGCTGATCGCCTCCCGTGGTCTCTCTGATACGGGCAATGGATGATAGAACCCCGCATTCTACTTTCTTCCCTTTGAATGTTGGAAAATTCGACATCTGTCAACAAATCTCTTGACATCTGCTCACATTCCCAGCCAAAATTATGACTCATTCAGCTTCATGAATTTTTTTTCATGGACAAAATGTCCTGCTAATCCACCACTGTGTTTCTCTTTTAACAAGTTCTCCCTCATGGAGCAATTTGGAATGCACAATTGATTTCCTCTGAAAAGAAATCCCTCCTGGATCATATAATCTATCCAAGGGATTCTGTCTCTGAGAACTAGATTCTCAGCTGCTTCATATGCCTCTCCAAAATCTACATCACCTACATACATGTCCCTGAGATTTTCAAAACCCAATGTTTTGACTCGGAACTCCTGCAACAACAAACACTTCCTGCTCAAAGCATCAACCACTTTGTTAGCAATACTCGAAATGTTCTTAATCACAAATTTGAAATTCTGCATATACTCTACCCATTTAACATGTTTATGATTCAACTTCTCTTGTTGAGTCACAAACTATAATGCATGGTTATCACTATATAAAACAAATTCTTTCAGGATCAAGTAATGCCTCCACTTCTTCAATGCCTGGATGATAGCATAGAATTCCTTATCATACGTGGAGTATTTCAGTTTCACTTCATTCATCTTCTCACTGAAATATGCAATTGGTCTATCCTCCTGACTCAAGACCTCTCCTATGGCAAATCCGCTTGCATCACATTTCACCTGAAATGTTTTCTGGAAATCCGGCAACACCAACATTGGTTGCTCCATGATCTTTCACTTCAGCAGATTGAATCTCTTCTCAGCCTCTATTGTCTAGTGAAAATACTTATGCTTCTTCTTCACTGTGTCCATCATCGCTGCACTAATCCCACTGAAATTCCTGATGAACTTCCGGTAGAAACTAGCTAACCCATGAAACCTTCTCACCTCAAAAATATTTCTTGGTGATGGCCAATTCTTGATCACTTCTACCTTATCTGGATCCATCCTCAACTCATTTACAGATATAACAAAACCCAGATAATTGAGTTTTGTCTTCATAAATGAGGACTTCTTCATATTAATCAACATCTTCTCCTACTGTAGCTTCTTCATCACAATGGCCAAATGCTTCAGGTGTTTAGCCTTTGATTTACTGTAAATTAGTATGTCATCCAAATAAACAATGAAAAATTTCCCGATGAATTCCCTCAGGACTTCGTTCATTAACCTCATAAAGGTACTCGATGCATTTGTCAAGCCAAACGGCGTGACTAGCCATTCATACAAACCTTAATTGGTTTTGAAGGCCATTTTCCATTCATCACCTTCCCTCATGCGAATCTGGTGATATCCTCTTTTCAAATCAATCTTTGGAAAATACTTTGCCCCACTCAAGCAATCCATCAGATCATCCATTCTTGATAATGGGAACCTGTACCTGATGGTTATCTTATTGATTGCCCTCGAGTCGGTACACATTCTCCAACCTCCATCCTTTTTTGGACTGAGTACCGTTGGAACGGAACATGGACTCAAACTTTCCCTGACCAATCATTTGTCCAATAACTCCTGGACCTGCCTTTTAACCTCTTCATTCTCTTGCGGCGTCAATCTGTATGTGGCTTTGTTCAGAAAACTAGCTCCTAGTATGAGGTCTATATGATGACTCACACTCCTCATCGATGGCAACGAATGAGGTAATTCGTCCACTACGATGTTAGCGAACTCTTCCAGCAGTTCCTGAATTTCCTCTAGCAAATCCTCCACTCTTATGCTAGTCAGAACAATCCTCGGTTTCCTGACCACAAAGAATTGTGGGTCTTCCTTCTTCTTCACCTCTATAAGAAGTTCCTTCCCACTCATGAGAAGTACTGTGTTACTTACTTCCGGCTTCACCTGCTTATCCTTTATCAGAAGCAACATATGGGTTCTCCTATTCTTCTCCAGGGTATATGTGTTCATTCTCCCATCATGAATCACATTTCTGTCATATTGCCATGGTCTACCCAACAATAAATGACATACATCCATGGGAATAACATCACACAAGATCTTATCATTATATCCTCCTATTTTGAATTCAACTAAACACTGTTTAGTGACACTTACCTGATGTCCCTTCTGTAGCCACGAAACTCGTCTCCAGCTCTAGCTTCTCTACCATCTCTATAGATACGAGATTATCCATGCTACCACTATATACAATGACCTTGCATATCCTATCCTTGGTCTTGTAGGTTGTTCTGAAAAGTCTGGTCCTTTGGACTGAACTTTCCACCTCCTTCTCAGGCATCAAAAGGACTTTTCGGATCATAAGCGATCTTTTGCCTTCTGCGTCTTCGGCCTCAACATCCCACCTCTACGCTTCAGTGATGTGAGCTTATCCAATGTCCTTCTTTTTCTCTGGACACTCGAATGACTTGTGCCCATTCTTTCCACATGTGAAGCAAGTGATTACTCCACCTCTTCTCCTTCCTCTACCTCTAGTATGAGGAAAAGTGTTGTTGTTAGCATATCCTCTGATATGCTCTGTATGCTTCCCTCTATGTTCAACGTATGGCCCTCTCTGTGAAGTCCCACCTCTCTCAACTTTACCCTGAGGTTTCTTCCATTCCTCCTTGGGCTTCTGGTATTTGTCCTGGGCAACTTCTTTTCCTCTCGACTGACTTCTACCTCGGCCCCTCTGACCTTGCTTACAGCTCAGCCTCTCCTCAGCTTTCAGAGACATCTGATAAGCATCCTCCACCATCCTGATGGTAACCATGCTTAATTCATCCTGAATGTCATATGTCAGACCATTTAGATATCTGGTAACTTTCTCATCATCGCTCTCCCGATGACCTGCTCTAATGTTCAGTCGATAGAATTCCTCAGTGTATTCTTTCACTTTCATCAGCTTCTGTCTTAGGTTCTGCATCCTCCTAAATAGAGTAATTTTATAATCTCTGGGGATGAACTTCGCCTTCATCTTTGCGATCATTCGATCCCAACTCTTGATCTTCTGCTTTCCCTTGCAGCGTTTGTCAGCTTGTAGCTCGTCCCACCACAATGTTGCATGTCCTTTCAAGTGCGTAACAACATGCTTGACCTTCTTTTCGTCTTCGACATCTTCATAGTTGAAATATGTATCGAGAGCTCTAATCCAGTCTAGAAGCTTCTCTACATCTAGATTTCCCTCGTAAACTGGAATGTCCATCTTTGCTTTCACACCCATTCTGGCAATAGCTTTAATTAGGCGTTCATTCACTGCATCTTCGGTTGTAACTTCCTTGTCACGTTTAGCCTCTAATTCACTATCGGAATCACTCAGATCCCCTGCACTAGCTGTGCATCTTTGAGCTGTCTCCATGTCTTCGAGTCTTGCTCAGAGATCTCTCATCTGCCTCTCCATTTCTGGATTTTCTACCTACCTGCCTCTTCTTCGTACCTCTCTATCTTCTGGATTAGGTGACTGTCTTTCTCTTCTCGGCGGCATGGCAAATTTCCTTCTTTTCTGCTACAGAAAGCAAAGATATATTCCTACTCTGATACCAAACTTGATGCAGCCGCACCCACAGGCACGCCCGCTCACATGGGATCTTCTTCTTCTCGGCCCGAAGAACACCAAGGTTCTTTTGTTCCCTATCGAGAAACATGCACCCCACAGATTCTCTTCTATGCGATCCCCCTTTCTTTACTTATCGGAGGATCAGAACTTGCAGTTTTGCAAGTTCACTGTCGATCACTGGGCTCTTGAAAACCCAAGACCCGATGGCCAGTCAACACTGACTTTATCTTACCCTGTCGGGACTTCTGCTTTGTTGGGATTTTCCTTATCAGGATATCGCTACCCGCGATATCGAGCACTATGATTTGCCGACTCCCGATACCCAATGCAATGAAACTCCGATGTACGCGTGAGCTATCTCTTCACTCCTTTTCACTTCTATCGAGATTTCAGAATTTACGGGATCGCGAATCTTGATGTCGATGGATTTGAGACTTTCCTTTTCCCGATCCACGATATGGTACGCCACCTGTCCTTCACTAACTCCTGCTATGGCCCCACACAACTCTTCTGTCGGGATATCGCGTTTCAAGATTCCGAGATGTTATCCACATTTTTGGTTATCGAGATGATAATATGATTATGTCATGATGATGGAAGATCAAACTCTTCATTAAGAACTTTTTCCTGAAGAAGGTTACACTTATCATTTTCTCAAAATCCTATTTTGAAAATAGTTCGCAG
>ML822966.1:15563-33082 GCA_009831015.1 Picea engelmannii
GAGGTGATAAAAATCCTTCTCAAGGGAAAATGGAAAATCCCCACAAGATTTCAGTAAGAAAGAAGAGAGAAATTCCTCTACAAGAAGAAGAACAACAACAAGTCTTGAAAAATGATATTAATAATTTATCTCTTGAAGATATGTACCTTGAAGTTGACATTGAAAATATACAGTTTCCTAAAGAAGATCGGATATTACAAGAAACTCAACAAATTGCATCTGAAGTTGCCACGCATGAAGAAATTTTTTTAGAAGATTAATCATTTACTATACATAATGTAATATTTGACAAAAATTCTAGAAAATTAGTATTTGAAGGAACAAGTCAAAAAAATAAGAAAGGAAAATCCCATTCTAAATATGACCTTAGCAAAATGCCTGAATCTCAAATATCCAAAATACACAAGGTAACTGGTGATGCCTTGGACATTTCAATTGATGATTTGGAAGCAGAGAATGCGAGATTAAAGGAAAAGGTCAGAGAACTGGAATGCACTTTAGTGCCACCTCCAATTCTTGCAATCCCATTAGCCATTACGAAGCCAAGAACACCTAATTTGAAGTTAAAAGGATCATCAAGTTTGTTAATGGTTGTCAGAAAATTTGTGGAAGAAAACATAAAAAGAAGAATGTCACTTATTATGAAAGCATGGGATGTATCAAGTAATATTGTTTCTTTTGGATCTCGACTAAATACATACCATGAATTTCTCCAGGAAGATTATAAGCWTGAGGAAGGGTTTTATAAAGTTGATGTTATAAATTTTTCATATAAAGTTTCTAATATGACCAAGCTTAAAAGGAGAGAAGAGGATTTTCCTTTTCGAGCCAAAATGAAACAATTAAAAGCATGTTGGGTAAAAGATATTAGTAATTTGAAAACCATTATGGATAATTGCAATGAGATTGTAAACAAAAAATAAAATTTATTGAGAAAAATTACTGAGATAGATTTCACAGGAAGTACCAGAGGGTCGAACAAGGTCCAGTACCTAGGCTACATTGTTGATGAGCATGGGGTGGATGTCGATCCAACCAAAATCCAGGTCATCCATGACTGGCCAGTTGATCCAGATTTTATGAGAAGAACAAAATGAATACAAATTATTAAAAGATGCTTAACACAAAATAACAAAGATACATTAAAATTAGTTTTCTATTCAATAAAGAAATAAGTTGAAACTATAAAATGAAGCGTACAACAAGTTTGTTAGAATGATGGCATCTTATCGTTGAGAAGAGATGTGACGGTTGTGCTCATTCGCAAGAAGATGGTTACAATGAGGCTCTAAAGGCCTTTTACAATAAATAGGAATGTTAAAAACCCTAGACATCCAAAAACCTAACCCTAAGAGATGAAGCGCCAAAATTCATGTGGGCCCTGTTTGGGTAAGTTAGTACATCAACTTACTAGGGTCGTAACTTTTGCATATGATCTTCGTTTTAGGCGCACGATATCCATTGAAAAGGTCTAACTGAGAAGAATTTTTTTTGACTAGCCCAGGTCATTACCTTTGGCAGTCACCTGGGCCCCAAATCCCCAAAAAAACGTCGTTTAGGGCCCCAAAACAACCCTGAAAGTTTGGAACCCAAAAAACTGCCAAGGTGGAAAACATTTTTTCGATCCAGTGGAATAGGTGGGTGGCCACTGATATCCACCTGGATCACCAACCATGACCACACTCACTAAGCTCTAAATCTTCTTAGGCCTTTCCATTTTCTATCGTAGGTTCATGTTGGGATTCTCCCACATTGCATGGGTCCTTAGCCAAGTGACCAAGGGTGGTGTAAATGAAAAATTCATGTGGAAATAGTTGCAACATAAATAATTTGATGATTTGAAGCAGTGCTTGTGCTCATCCTCGATGATCTCATTACCCGACCTGCAACAGTCGTTTGAGATTGAGATAAATGCTTAAGATTATATTGTGGGAGCAGTTCTCACTCAACATGGACATATCGTGTCCTATCACAGTGAGACACTATCAGATATTGTCTGTAAGTACCCCACTTAGGAAAAATAAATGTACTCCATTTTGCAAGCCTACCACCAGTAGAGGCATTACATTATCGGGAAGGAGAAAATCATCCACACCGATCATAAGCCTCTCTAGTTCATGTAGACAAAATGTAAATTGCAGAATGACCACCATAAGAAGTGGTCCACATACTTGCAGTATTTCCATATCAACATCAAGTATAAGATATGGAGCACCAACCGTGTCGCTAACTGGCTCAACCAACCTCTAGGTTCCGCACTAACAACGGTGTTATACTCCTACAAATATGAGACCTCTAGATGTCTCCAACTTTATGAGAGAGATCTTGACTTCGTCACTACCTACTAGATGATGGGCACAAACATAGTTTTCACTGGTTTTCATCTGTAGGATGGGTTGTTGTTCCATCTAGGCCATCTATGAATTCCTTCAAGAGAGTGATCAAAGATGATTTTAGACGCTCAATAAAGTCAGGTGGCAGGACACTTCGGTGTAGAGAAGACAATGACAATGTTGCAACAACATATCTATCGGCCAAAACTCTGACATGATGTCAGCAAGTATATTAGGTACTGCACGAACTACGTCATTTCCAAACCAGTCATTAAGAAACAAGGCATGTACACCCGTCTGCCTACTCCTTACAAGCCCTTGGAATCCATCTAGATGGACTACATGTCAGACCTTCCTTCAACCAAGCACGAAATTGACTATGTTTTCATGGTTGTTGATCGATTTTCCAAAATGGCAATTTCGGTCTCCTATAAGAAGAGCGTCACAACAAAGGTCACTGCCAAGCTCTTCTTCAAACAAGTGTGGGTCCATTTTGGGATACCAAAAACCATCGTCTTCAATCGGAACAACCTGTTCCTTGGCACATTCTAGTTGAACCTCTGGTCACGACTGGACACTAATATCACCAAATCCATGACCTTCCACCCCTAAACAAATGGCCAAATTGAGGTCATCAACATGATGATCTTGCTTATTTTGTGCATGTACAATTCCAAGAATCCACGTGCATGGGATGAGAGTCCTCCTTATGTTCAACATAGTTACAACAAAGCCATACATATCTCAACCAACCACAACGCCTTTCAGGCGGGGTTGGGATTTCAAACATTGGGTCCCATGGATGTTGCACTACCCCTTGCATCCACGTAGGAAGAATCATCCCATGTGCACACCGAAGTTGACAAAGCCACTCGGTTCATTGAATGAATCCATAACATCCGCCAACAGGTTCAAGATATTTTGCAAAAGTCCAATGCCAAGTACAAGCAATGCCATGATCAACACCAAGTGACACATAAGTTTCAGGTGGGAGATAAAGTTTGGTTGAACTTGCAGAAATAACGCCTTATAGGACCCCATCCGAAGCTTTGTCCACTCCATTGTGGACCTTATACCATCACCAAGGTTTTGGGTGACAATGTTTTTGAGCTCAACATTCCCCCCCTTTCTTGGCTTGCACCCTGTGTTTAATGGGGACCTCCTTTGGCCATACTTTCCACAATTAGTGGACACCTCAGAGGTAGCAGAACAATTGACACCGACAGAGCTCAACCCTAACAACATGGAACATGCATCCACTAAGTATATCGTTGACACATAGGTCAAGGGCACTCCCCAACATAAGTTTTAGCTTTATTGTATTGTTAAAGCAGGGCGGTTCCTGCACCAAGGCAAGTGAATCACCTAGACCCAAATTCAACATAAATTTTCTCATCTGATGGGGAAACCCAACACAATGGAGACCATTTATTCCTAAGGGGGGAGGACTGATCTTGGTGGATATTGGTGGCCACCCACCTATTCCAATTGTCTCACATATAGATTTCATCTTGGAAGTTATTTTGTATCTTTTTGGGTCCTAAACATTTGAGGCCGTTTTGAGGCCCTAAGCAACGACTTTTTGGCTCTCCACAATCACATTGTGAATTCATTGATAGTGTGATGAAATAATGTGTATTCCTATTATATACCTTTCCAATGGGCCATCGTGCGCCTAAAACAAAGATCGTATGCAAAAGTTACGACCCCAACAAGTTGATGTACCAACTTACCCCAATGCGGCCCACATGGGTTTTGGCACTTCATCTCCTAGGTTTAGGTTTTTGGATGTCTATGGTTTTGGAATTCATGTTTGATGTAAAAATTCCTTTGGAGCTTCGTTGTAATCATCTTCTTGCAAATGAGCGTCATCGTCACAACTCTTCTTAGAGATAAACTGCCACCATTCTAGGAAGCTTGTTCCAATATGCATTTTATAGTTTTTAGCAGATTTCTTATTTAATAGAAGTCAAGTTTTACATTATCTCTATTATTATTCATTGTGTCTCTGTGTTAATATTATAGATCTGTGTTTTCATTTCGTTCCTCATAAATCCGGATCAATAACTTCCTCCTTTACTTGCCTCATTGCACAAATATTCTTATTCCTTCATCTTTCTCCTCCTTATCTAATATGGGATCTTTTCATCGAGTGACTTATAAAGAATTTAATTAAATGAGCATAAATTAAAGTGCACCATTAAAGAAGGAAAATCTCAATAATGAATAGACATAAACATCAAATATGAACACAAAAAATTGATAATGGAGTTTGTCCCTGGATGACTACGTCTCTGGGTCCTGCTCTCAAATTGGTAGAATTTTCATTAACTCAACAAAAGAATTTAGAAAAATACATAAGTATACCTCATTTTGAAATCAAGCTGCATAAATAATGTTCAGATCAGAAAATAGACAACACCACTGAATTGATGGAGTTAAATTACCCAAAAAATATTGTCCCCTAGCCTCTATCCAACTCTAACACTCCCAGGCCTAAGAAGAAATCTGTCTCGGTTTTCATGCTCCTCTACAACCTACATTTAATGACTGTACTGCCTCGAAATGCGTTCCCATGCCATACCACACACGTGACTCCTCCCGAGGCTCAACAGAATCAACACTTAAGTAAAATCCGCGATGATAATTACAAAGCATGGGCCATTAACCTATTGGTTTGGCTGTGAATGTTAAGGTGTAGTGTGGGGAGGAGGTCCCGGGGTCAAACCCACGGGCCTCCCCCTTTTGGATTTGATAGTTGAAACAATATATTATATTTGCAATGTTGTTCCAACAACGTTGGCAGTTTCTCTATCCGAGGTGCTAACAGTTTGGACATGGATGGATTTGGCATGGTCCTCTAGATTTGGCGGGCCTTCCAATCCATAATTTTTTTTCAAAAATCGGATACGGGTTGTCCTTTTGCTTTTGTCGCCTGCCACATGGAAGCCCCTGATTGGGCCACATGGAAACCTATCATTCAACCACACCATCCCTGCCATGTCAAACTATCATGTCAACACCATGTCATCATGCCACATCAATGTACAAACCGTACGGATGCCACATGGAAAAATCCTATTGGTTCACGGATTGGTCCGAAAATGCCAAAACTGGGTGACACATGGCAGCCTTTGGTGATGCCACATCGCCATGTTGACATCATGTTGATGTCAACATGACATGTTTCACCTTCTGCTCTTGCCATGTGTGTTGTACAGATGTTGACATCATCCCCTTCCAACTAGGCTAGGTTGACCAAGCTTTGACTGCGAATATCTTTCGATTCGTAATTTTGTTTGACGAGCAGTTTGCGTCGTTAGAAATATTGTGACATGCTCTTCGCGATAATGTCATTTTCACTGAGCTTTGGGAACTTTGAATTTTTTCCCTTTCTCTATCTGCTAAGGCCATTATGAGCATCCTGAGTTGCCTCTGCAAGTTCTGATTTGTTTTGAGCTTTCTCTAGATCCTTTTTGGACCACACCTTCCCACTGAGAGATTTTTGGACCACCAAAATATTTCATCAATCAACAGGTAAGTGAGAGAAGAGTCCCCTCACTTTTTCCTTCTCAATCCACTTTTCCTTGCTTGGATGTGTGCCCTTTAAGCCTACTCGAAGATAATCAACATCACCCTTGCGTGAAGTCCTTGTCCTTCTATCCAGGATGATATCTTCCTGTAACTCATCCAAGTACTCAGGAGAAAACTCATCAAATGAAGGTTTTGAAACCTCCTCATCCTGATCCATGATCATGGGAGGCTAAAAACGTTTCAAGTTCTCTACGTTCACAACTGACTAAATCTGCATATAAGGTGGAAGATCCAGACGAAAAACATTGGTACCGCTTTTCTCCAAGATAGTGAAGGGTCCATAACAAATGGGCTTGAGTTTCTTTCCTTCACCCTTCAATCTCTCCTTGTTGATGTGAATCCATACCCAGTATCCAACCTTGATCTAATGATAAACCTTGTGCTTCTCATGCCAAGCTTTATACTGTGATTGACTTTTTTCCAACTATTCCCTGAATACCTGGTGCGCCTTCTGGATCCTTTGGATGAACTTGCGGGCTTTGTCATATGTTATTTCTTCACTCACATCAGTGTCTCTCCATACATCAAGTCCAAAGGAACCTTGGGTAGGTACCCGAAACATGTCTCAAAAGTTGAACTATGAGTGGAGGAATGCAATGGATTGGTTGTAAGGATGTTGTACATAGGGTATTTGTTCATCTCATAACTTGGGATGCTCTCTGCAGTAGCCTCGAAGCAAAAGTACCATTGTTTTGCTTACCACCTATGTCTGTCTGTTGTTCTATGAATGGAAAGCAGTGCTCCTCTTCAATTTGGTGTCCATCATTCTCCACAATCTTGTCCGAAATTCCCCAAGGAATCGGGTATCTCGATCCGAGATAATGGATGTGGGTAACCCAAAGTGAACCCAAACATACTGAAAGAAGAGATTAGCAGTCTGATCAACAATGATCTTCTTTTTACATGGCATCAAGATACACATCTTGTTGAACCTATCCACTACAACATACAAATAGTCATGACCCCCTTTGGTCATTGGTAAACCTCCTACAAAATCCATGGAGATACTTTCCCATGGATGGGATGGAACATAAAGTGGTGAGTATAGCCCCATTTTTCTATTAGTGGGATTACAAGTAGAACACATCACACACCCCTTTACATATTTAGTTAAAATTGCTTTCATTTGAGGCCAGTAACAAAACCTCTGCAAATGAGCCATAGTTTTTCCTACCCCAAAATTCCCAGACACAAGAGAAGTGTGAGCTTCTCATATTACATGGACTCGTTCACTTGTAGGAATACATAGCTTTCCAAGATGGTAGAATAGTTTTCCCTGTAGACAATAGTTCTTGACATGTGCACCATGGGTTAGCTTCTCATATACTTGTTTAAAATATTCATCAATGACATATTTCTCTACGTAGCTATCATGATATAAATAATTATTATTCAAAATAATAGAAGCAACAATAGGAGGCCTATAAAGCATATCGGATACCTTGTTACTTGTACCCTTTTTGTACTTGATTACCCAATGAAATTGTTGTAGAAAACCCATCCATCTGTAGTGTCGATATTATTGCAGTTTGGTATGTGCTTGGAGAAACTGTAACGGTTGGTGATCTGTATGTATGATTGTTTCCTTCCGTAACAAGTAGTGCTTCCATTTATTTACGCTTTGAACTAATGCATACAACTATTTATCATATGTAGGATAGTTAACAACAACTTGGTTAAAAGTTTCAGAGTGGTAACAAATAGGCTTACAATATTGCATCAATATTGCACCCATGGCACATCCACTGGCATCTGTCTCGATCTCAAAAGGATGTTGAAGATTCGACAGTGATAATATTGGTGCGGTATTGATCTTCTCCTTCAAAGTGTCGAAAGATTTTTGTTTCTTTCCTTCCCACTGAAAGGTGTTCTTCACACTGGTTAAGACATGCAAAGGAGATTCTATAAAGGAGAAGTTTGAAATGAACCTCCTCCAATACTGGACTACACCTAAGAAGCTTCAGACCTCGGTTACACTTTTTGGTTCAGACCAATTTCTAATTACATCAATTTTGGAAGGATCGATTTTTAATTGTCTTCCTCCTACAATATGACCCAAGTACACAAGTGCAGTCTTGCCCAATTCACATTTAGACAATTTTACATACATATTTTACCTTTGCAAAGTATCCAATACTTTCGTTACATGCCTCACATATTCATCCCAAGTCCCGCTAAAAATAAGAATGTCGTCTGAATATACAATCACAAAGTCATCTAGGAAAGGCCTGAATACATCATTCATCACACACATGAAAGTTGTCGGAGCATTACAAAGCCCAAACTACATAACTAACCACTCTAACAATCCTTGTTTGGTTTTAAAGGAAGTTTTTCATGCATCCTATTCTGCGACCCTGATTTGATGGTATCCACTGCACAAATCCAACTTACTGAAATAAACAACATTCTTTAACTGATCAAGTAAATCATCTATACGAAGAAGAGGGTATCGATTTTTCATGGTAATTTTATTTAAGGCCCAATAATTGAAACATATTCTCCATGTGCCATCTTTCTTTGGCACCATCACGATCAGAGAACCACAAGGAGATGAACTGGGCCTGATGACCCCTTGATCCAATAAGCCTTGTATCTGCTTCTTGATATCTGTCATCTCTAGAACTGACATCCTATGCATGCCCACATTAGGAAAAGGAGAATCCTGCTGAAGGTGTATTTCATGTTGGATTTCCCTCTTAGGAGGTAATCCATCTCGTTCCTAAAAGATATCATCATACTTAGAAACAATATCAATTAATTTTTTTTTTATGAGAAGGATCACATCCTTGGAAAGTGTCAGATGTCCCAACATCTTTCTCTCTTATGACCATGAGTACACATCTCTTATTAGTGTTTATGAGTCTTTTCATTTTCCCCGCACTAACAAGTATTGTGTTTACCCTCATGCTGTGAGCTCTAACAATATATTCCACTTGTCCCTTAGTAAGGTGGTATTTGTTCTCATGACGAAAGAAGAATGATTTTCTATCATAAAGATAAGGACTTCCCAACACTATGCCACATATATCGAGTGGTACAACATCCAAATCCACTTCATCAATAAACTTTGAAGCAATAGAAAATATGACCTTGCATTGTTTGGTGACATTAAGCTTTTCTTTATCGCATACCCAACCAAGAGGATAAGGCTTCGGATGTGGTTTCGTTTCAAGACACATCTTCTTGACAAGTGATTCAGATATTAAGTTTACTTGGGAACCCAGATCAAATAATGTATCTATCTTAGTGTGTTTAGATATAACTCTTATATGAAATAATTCATTCCTCTTTCGTTCATCATCATGAGATTCATTATTGGAACTTGAACTATCATGAAGGTTATATTTACCTTGCACTCCAATCGTTGTGATCTTTCCTTCATCTCCTGAATCGGAACCAAGATCTTATTTCACTATACCAACAGTTTGTCTTCCCCTTTCGACTGAACTGTTTTGGTCTTTTCTCTAGATGCAGTTTCCAACAATGTTCATCATCGTGACCACTTTTCTTGCAATGAGTACAAGATGGATTTCCTCCTTCTCTCGTCACTGTGGCGGTCTTCTTGTCCTTCCTTTTAAACTTCTTGAAAGGTTTATGTGGGAGATTTGAAGGTTTCTTTATGGGATCTTCTTGAACATGCTTTCCCCTGTTCTCAAGGTGCTTGGATTTCACACAAACTTCATCAAGACTAGTGGGGTTAAACAAGAAAAAAGTATGACGAATATAACTATGAAGTGTGCCAATATAATTCATTAAATTTTCATAAGAATCCAAAAGAATGTTCAATGCAAGATCTTTCTTCCTAAATTCTTCTGTGAAACTTTGTACAATTTGACCTTTACTTTTCCTTAAAGTTTTTCACTCCATCATTGTTTTATGTAAATACCCTAATGGATAAAATTGCTTCCTTATTGTTGATTTAAATTTCAACCCTGAGGAAAGAAGATTACCACACTTACTTATGTCTTGAAGCTTTCTCTCCCACCATACGAGAGCGGTGCCTTCCAACCGAAGAGAAGGCAGTTACACTTTAACTTCCTCTTCATCAATATGTTGAACACAACAATATACTTCAACCTGTCGGATCCAATTATCTATCTTTTCAAGATTAGCATCTCCATTAAACATAGGTAAAGAAAAAATTACATCAAACTTTAAGAATGGTTTCTTAAAAGAGGCTTTATGGCTAGAATGATTAGAATGATGAGAATGCTCAGAGGAAGAAGAACTAAAACTTCAAGGTGAAGATGGAGGCTCAGGAGGATATCCTCCATCCCCTTGGTTTATCGAAGCATCATCATCAACATGTGCTTCCTTTTTCTTCCCTTTCTTCTTCATCCTCTTCTCGTAATATCCATACATTCGTTCGACCATTTCTGACATGTGATAAAATACCATGTGAAAGTTTTTCTCCTATTCGTCACGCTTGTCTTCTTCTGCCATTTTCTTCCTTCGGGATGCATGACCAACTTCGAGATTGAAATTATTAAGAGTTACTTCACCTTGTTTATGCTTGGCCCTAGTAAGCATTCACACTCAACAATTCAAGTCAAAGATGACTGCTCTGATACCAACATGATCTAGGATCTTTTCATCGAGTGACTTATAAATAATTGCATTAAATGAGCATAAATTAAAGTGCGCCATTAATGAAGGAAAAACTCAATAATGAAGAGACATAAGAATCAAATCTGAACACAAAAACTTGATAACGGACTTCGTCCTTGGTGGACTACGTCTCCAAGTCCTGCTCTCAAATGGGTAGGCTTTTCATTAACTCAACAAAATAATTTGGCAAAATACATAAGTATACCTCATTCTGAAATCAAGCTACAGAAATAATGCTCAGATCAGAAAAAATATAGCACCAATGAATTCATGGTGTTGAATTACCCAAAAATGATTGTCTCCATGCCTCGATTCAACTCTGGCCCTCCTAGGCCCAAGAAGAAATCTATCTTGGTTTTCGTTCCCCTTTGCAATTGAAATTAATGATTGTACTTCCTAGAAATGCATGGCCACGACGTACCGCTATGTACATGCCTAGTAAAATCCACGACTATCATTACAAAGCATGGGCTGTTGGCTCGTTGGTTTGGGCATGAATATTAAGGCATAGTGTGTGGAGGAGGTCCCGGGGTCAAACCCGTGGGCCCCCCCGTTTTGGCTTTAATAGTTGAAATAATATATTATATTTTCAATGTTGTTCCACAAACTTTAGTGGTGGCTCTATCCAAGGTGCTAATGGTTTGGATGTGGTTGGATCTAGCATGGTCCACTAGATTTGGCGGACTCACCAATCCATAATTGTTTTTCAAAAATCGGATATGGGTTGTCATTGTGCTTGTTCTGCCTTCGATGTGGAAGCCCCTGATTGGGCCACATGGTAGACTCTCATTCGGCCACACCATCCCTTCCATTTCATCGTTTTTTGTCATCATTCCATGTCATTGTACGAACCATACAAATGCCATGTGAAAAATCCTATTGGTCCATGTATTGGTCCGAAAATGCCAAAACTGTGTGACACATGGAAACCTCTAGTGCTGCCACATCACCATGATGACATCAACATGATATTTGTCACCTTCTTCTCTAGCCACGAGTGTTGTACGGATGATGACATCATCCCCTGTTGTCTGAGCTAGGTTGACCAAACTTTGACCGTGAATATATTTTGATCCGTAACTCCGTTTGACGATTCATTTGCGCCGTTAGAAATATTGCGACACGCTCTTTGCGATAATATCATTTTCACTGAGTTTTAGGAACTTTGAATTTTTTCCCTTTCTCTATTTGCTAAGGCCATTATGAGCATCCTAAGTTGCCTCTGCGATTTCTGAGTTGTTCTTATCCTTCTCTGGATCCTTTCTGGATCATTATCCCCTCCAAGACTTCTTCTTATTCTCACATTCAACATGAGTGGGGTTCCTTTGATTCTAATTTACAAACTCAATGTCCTTCTTAAACATCCTACATGATTTTTCGCAATCAAATTTTTTTTACCTTCTAGAACCATTGGAAAAGGGTTTATTTTTAGTTGCTCATATTTCATATGCATTGCTTCAACTCCCTTTTACATCACCTTCACTGCATTGAACTCTTTTCATTCCTTAATGCACCAAACATGTCTCAATGTTTGCTACATCTTCTTATCTATACTATACTGAACATTTCATGTTCTTTTGCACTACACCAATTCTTTGAATCCCAACTTCAATTTGTGCATCTCTTCTAGATGTGATTTAATATTCACTCTACAAGCTTCTTGACTCTCCTAATCTTTTGGCATGACATTTACTAGTTGTTCACATTTCTAGCACTGAGAGTCACCCTCAGATTSCAAGAAGATGAGCCCAGTACTCAAGTTTCAGACATTGAAATATGTCACAACAACATAATAATCAAACCTACATTATCATGMAACTACAACAACTTGACTGGATCCTCTATGCCCAAGCCTTTCAGCATAAGGGGAAATAAGGTAACAAGGAAGTTGACTAAAACTAGTCACATCAATACTGTAATCAAACCTACATTACAATAGAACCCCAACCCTCGACTGGATCCTCCATGCCCGATTGTTTCAGCACAGTTTAAACAAAGAGATGAAAGAAGCCAACTTCTTTTAATGCGAAAGTCTCAAATTTGATACATAACCAGAGAATAGTTCTGGCATCAAAATACATAGTAGGGATCTCCGCTCAACCAGTTGACGACCTTAAAAAAATATTGAACTGATCTATTTTATACTCATTACAGTCCACAACTACCAGGAGTGTCATCTGGCCATTCCATTCAAAGCCTTTCGTTTGCGCCTTCTTTTGTTAGACTATGTGTGCATCCTTCTATCAGACGTGAGCTTAGATCAACATGGGCCTGCAGGAAAAACTGTCCATAGGGGTACCTCAAGCCGACAGTTATGTCTCCACGACTAGACCTTCCATGCCTTCTATTATGGAGTGAGTCAAGGTTTCAACCACCACTCCTTTTTCATTAACTGTTTTCTCCTGGGATCACAACGAGGCTTAATGCCTAGGGGGTGGCCACGCGCTTCTCTTGGATTAGACGCTATATAAGCATGTGATTGTGGGGACGTTAAAGGCGGTTTGGATTCACATCACTTTTGAGCCCGCAATTCACCACCTTCCGCCACATAGCTCTTTTACTATACCACATTTTCAATTGTGGGACCGCTCAAGAATTTTATCGCTCGAGCATGTTGCATCCCCGCAATGAAACGTGGTCGTTGATCTGGTTGCGAACTATGATCTGGGCACTCCTGTTGAATTTAGCGCCACCGCTAAAGTTTATCCGCCTGCCAGTTTTAGGATCATTCTAACCATGTTGGGAAATGACGTTAATTTTCACGCTGAACAAGAACACTTCCCAGAGGATGATCTGACGTGGTGACCTGACGTCACTACCCTGATGTTTCATGAAAAGAGAGGTGACACATGTCACTTGGAAACAAGAAGATGATATGCCCAAAGGTGTCAGGACTGAGTGCCACGTGTCATCGCCAGATGGATGCCAGGTGTCACGACTGATGAGAGCGCCACATATCTGAACTGATGACTGCCATGAATTTTGGCACTTCAGAGCTTGGGGGTGGTATGCATGTAGAGCTGGAGCTTCGAAGTGAACGACGACCGTCGATCTGGGAGGACACGCGACAAGGACCTGTTAACTCCGGGAGAAAACATTCTGGATGAAAATGAAAGTGAGTAGGTTGAAACTCCCGAAGCCCAAAGTCCTGAAGCAAACATTGACCGTCTGATGGAGAAGGACTCATGGCGCTTGATCTGCAACTCCGGGGCTTCTTCCTAGCCACTGATCCTCACACAATTTTGACATGCCAAATACACGCGAGCCATTGATCTGATTGCGATCTACAATTTGGGAAAGCCCCACTTTTGTTGCCACGTGCCTCTCTTGGATGGATTCTACTTCCTGCTGCGAAGATCAACGACTCACGATTACTTCGGGAGTTCGGTCTTCATCTCATTGGGACTTTTCAACACACAACTCTTACAATCCTCCAAAGTAAATCTTCTAAAGTGAGGGATCTGCCTCCACGTTTCCTAAGCCTTCAATGACTCATATTTACTTTGAGACTTCAGCTCCTCTGTCTAGTTGTTAATCCTTGCACTACTTTGAAATCCCGAACGCTCGAGAGCCGCTGATCTGAACTATTCATGGGATCTCCGCCGTTGAAAATCGAGCCTATTTTCTTTCTTGTGTTTCAAGCCCGAAATGGACTGTTCTAAATGTTGCACTTTGTGCTCATGGCTATTAATTGTACAAACAAAGGACTCGGACGATCCGATGTGAGCTCAATCAATATAAAATAAGATGACGTGTAATTTGGACCAAGGATTACGATATGTTCTCATCTTTTAAATAAAATAGAAAACCCTTGAGTCGAGAATTAGTTAAGAAAGACACTAAGGAAAACCAGATCATTGATCGGAAAGGGAGATTGGCTTTATTAACCAGAAGGGAAAAAATCCTAGGAATGGTGTTCGGAAAAGAGGGAGACGAAGTGGGGGTGTAGACTTGGGTATTCCAACAAACACATATGACTCCTGACAACTTTATGTGATAACATTTTGGCTCCATAAGGGATGGCATGCTCCTTGCGAGCTACCAGGAACACACAGTTTTAGTGCCTTAGCCTTTGGGTCATGGCGTCTCTTATTCAAAATAGAAATAAAAAGGAAGTGGTAATTACAATGGTGGAAAGATGATCACGTCTTAAAAAAAATACTTTTTCAGAAAGTGCCCATTGATAGGGCCACCAAAAAATTTGGACTCTTCCAAGTTCTGCAATTTATAAGTGTTATTTGAAAATACCTTAGAAATATTGAAAGGACCAATCCATAAGGCTTCAAATTTACCATGTTTTCCTTTGTCTTTCTTGGGGGCATCCCACTTGAGCACCAGATCCCCTAGCTGAAAATCTTCCTTGCTTGCCTTCTTGTCAAAGACTTGTTTTATTTTCTGTTGATGCTCCTGTGCTTTGTCAAGCAACTGTTCCCTGGTCTGTTGTACTTCTACCAGATGTAGTATCCTCCTGACCATATCATCAGGTTCTCCTCGGTAGTTTTGGAGGAATTTTTCCACAGGCAAGGCGAGGTGGGAAGGAAAAATAGTCTCAACCCCATACACAAGCTAAAAAGCGGAAATGCCAAGTGACCTTTTTGTTGTAACTCTATCAGCCCATAAGACAAATTTTAGCTTTGAGTCCCATGCTTTCTTGTTGTCTTCTAACAACTTTTTGATGATCTTTATGAGGATTTTGTTGGAGGACTCTGCTAAACCATTTCCCTGAGGGTAGTAGGGAGTAGAATGGACTAGTGTAATCCCATACTGCTCACAGAACTTGATTAATGGTTCAATTTTGAAAGAGGCAGCATTGTCTGTAACAATCCTGCTTGGACAACCAAATCTGGACATGATATCTTCAAGGAAGCTTATGATTACCTTGTGGGAGGCACTCCTTGTAGGGATGGCTTCTATCGATTTGGTGAAATAATCAGTGGTAGTCAAAATCCACCTATGCTGACCACTTGAGGCTGAGTGGATTTCCCCAATGAAGTCAAGACCCCACTGTTGAAAAGGTCTAGAAACCAGCACATGTTTCAAAGAAAAAGATTTGAGCTACTGCTTTCCATAAAACTTTTGACATTTGCCACAAGCTCTAATCTTTGCACAAACATCAGTAAAAAGGCAGGGCTAGAAATACCTAGCTCTGAGGATTTTATAAGCTATGGTCCTCCAAAAATGATCGCCCCCACATAAGCTGTCATGAAAATAAACTAGATAGCTTTGATCACAAAATTTTATGTAGATTATAATTCTTAATTTGATTTATTTTTTTCACATTGATTAGATAATTTATTGAATTGTCTTAAAATGCTGAAATATACCACATTTATAAAAAACATTTTATCTAGAAATATTAATATCAAATCTCTTCTTGTAATTTTTTCTTTCTAAAATTTGATCAATGAAGTTTATATATCTTAAATATTATTAAGAAAAGGAAGTTTGTGATATTTTGCATCTCTATATAAATTTTAGGTAGTTAAAGTCCTTCCAAATTAATTTATTTTAAAAAATTATGAAGCAAGTCCCTGTTGTTCAATGTTTTAGAACATTAGAGGTTACAAGACGCCGTTGTTAAGATTTACAATTCTTTAGATAAATTACTTATTCAAAGTTTTCATAGATTTATTTCCTAAAAAACTAAGAAGCTTTATGTAATCAAATGTTAGAAAGTATTTGTAAAATTTGTAGCATATTTAAATATTTAAAAAAAAGGAAGTTTATATATCTTAAATATTATTAAGAAAAGGAAGTTTGTGATATTTTGCATCTCTATATAAATTTTAGGTAGTCAAAGTCCTTCCAAATTAATTTATTTTAAAAAATTATGAAGCAAGTCCCTGTTGTTCAATGTTTTACATTAGAGGTTACAAGACGCCGTTGTTAAGATTTACAATTCTTTAGATAAATTACTTATTCAAAGTTTTCATAGATTTATTTCCTAAAAAAATAAGAAGCTTTATGTAATCAAATGTTAGAAAGTATTTGTAAAATTTGTAGCATATTTAAATATTTAAAAAAAACCATTTAACATCATATTATAAAAGTTTATTTTCTTAAAAAAAAAATTCATATTACTTAGTATTCAAATCTTAGAAAAAAATACTTTATGAAATTTATAACATATTTAAGGAAACCATTTAACATCATATTACAATTCTGAAACTATGTAACATCATATTACAAATCTGAAAGTTAGTAAATCTTCTTAACAGAATTTAAGACTAATCTTTGCATTATGAAACATAGCAAAGTTAGTAAATCTTCTTAACAGAATTTAAGACTAATCTCTGGTGCAAGTGTTCGAGTTACATCAACATTGATATTTTGTTTTCATAACTTCTTGGCAATGAGGCCGTAAATTGTTGGAGACCGAGGGTTGGACAGTGAGAGAGTTGACATGAAAATAATTTTGAAAACTTAGACACACTCTTGGCCACGCCAAGAAAATCATCGCAAGATTTGTCATATTTAACTTAGCATAACTTATCTTATCTTATAAGGGAAACTTATTTTATATCTATTATAGGATGATGATGACGATTAATAAAGAAAATAGTGGTCATTTAATTAATATATTTTACAAAATTGTATTTTGTTAATTATTGAGTGGTTCTAATGATTAAGAACACGTGTAACCTTAAAAATAGATTATTATTATTATATTACATTGATATATTAATTTCATATACTATTTAAAATTTTATCATGTTTTAGTTAGTTTAATACAATGATAAAATATGTTTATGTCTTACTTAATTATATATTATAAATAAGGAATGAAACAAAGTTTACAATAGAATTTTAAAGATATCTTCAAACCTATTTAAATGATATTTGACATTTTATGGTTAGTGCAAAAACAATAATTATATTTTCTTAAATTTTAATAGTCAAATAAACTTAAAAGATATAAAACATATCATCTAATAAAATTTGGAATATATATATATATATATATATATATATATATATATA
>ML822966.1:35153-47819 GCA_009831015.1 Picea engelmannii
GAATATCCAGCCTCGGCGGGCGTTTCCTCGTTAGCGGAGGCGAAAGGCACTTGCGGGTAATCGAACCATTCTCCTCCGGGACATTGCCACAGAGAGACACCGCCCTCATGACTGAGCTCTTCCCGCTCTCGCTCCACGGCAGAATCTCGTCTCTGTTGGTCAGCACCGGGCTCAGCCCAGACGCCACAAAACTGGCCTGGATGCCGCTAGTCCTTGGCGTTTGGAAACTACGATTCGAAGGGGAACCTGCCCATATTTCAATATCAGAATCGCTTATAGAGGGGGACCTGCTGGAGCCAAAGACCGAGGGAGAATTCCCTGCAACAAGGCAGATCATTTTCACAATCTGCGGATGCTGATGCTCCTGTTGATAATGATGGTGAACCTTGTTGTTGCCTTCGAATTCCACCTGATGATGATGCTCTGCAACAGTGATACAAGGCAGCAGTAAAGAAATTTCCCTTTTTCTCTTCTCTGTTGTTACAATTCAATTGAATGTCTCGCTCGGAGATCGTTAGACCGTAGACGTAGTCGAATCCTAGCCGATCTACTGGGAGCATTTATATTGCATTCAAGCATTGAATTCAAACCAGAATTCCGGTTTTCTCGTTGGAATACTACCGTGAAAGAGTCTATGCGCTGGAACACGATGTAATCCTTATGACGTTTCTGTAGTCAGATAAGACGAGTAAAAGGGTTTTCCTTGGCCAGGAAGTTACAAGCGCTCACCTTCCACGCGCTCAGAAGGGCAGTTTTCATGGAAGGTTCCTTGAAAACTCACCTTACAAGCGCTCACCTTCCACGCGCTCACATCGAAACTGCCACGTAATCGCCGTGGTAACCATATCCTTCTCTACCCGCATCTTTTAAGGAACTTTCTCGCCAATGACATCTGATAGAGATACCCGGGGATGGAGCTATCACAGAAGAAGAAGAGAAACCCCAAAAGAAGAACCGATCGGGAATTTCAAGACTTAAAAATGTTTCAGCGAATTCCAAGACGTCAGCGAATACAAATTGTGCCCACGAGTAATGAATCTGCTTCCTGGATTGAAGCGATAAATCAAACACGGAAAGACCTCTGAAATTACATCTGGAAGACTAAAACACGAGGTAATCCTTATGACGTTTCTGTAGTCAGATAAGACGAGTAAAAGGGTTTTCCTTGGCCAGGAAGTTACAAGCGCTCACCTTCCACGCGCTTAGAAGGGCAGTTTTCATGAAAGGTTCCACATCGAAACTACCACGTAATCGCCGTGGTAACCATATCCTTCTCTACCCGCATCTTTTAAGGAACTTTCTCGCCAATGACATCTAATAGAGATACCCGGGGATGGAGCTATCACAGAAGAAGAAGAGAAACCCCAAAAGAAGAACCGATCGGGAATTTCAAGACTTAAAAATGTTTCAGCGAATTCCAAGACGTCAGCGAATACAAATTGTGCCCACGAGTAATGAACCTGCTTCCTGGATTGAAGCGATAAATCAAACACGGAAAGAGCTCTGAAATTACATCTTTTCAAGAATTACACTTGAAAATCTGGAAGACTAAAACGCCAGTACGAAGAATTTTCGCAATTTATGTATGACCATTTCTTCTTGATAATGATTACGCGGTGTACATATATGGACAATGGGCAGATTTAATAGATTTAATAGGGGTTTAGTGCTTAATAAGTTTTTTATGGACAGGATTAAATATGGCTGGAATATTCTTAGTAGTGACACAAAATAAATGGCTGTGATTTCAATCATTAACTTCCTTCATTTATTTGTTAAGTGATTAACAAAAATTAAAATATTAACACCAAATAAATGAAGCTCAATCATTTATTTGTTAATCAATAATAAAATTTAATTTATTCTCTTAAGGATTCTTGTCATCTTATGAATCTTTGAGCGTTGATGAGCCACAATTATGTGGCTGTGCTAGTATATCTATATTTTGATTATTGTAGTTACATCATTATCATCCTTGTCACCATCCGGGCATTGATCTTTAAAAATATAATGGTTTTTAAAGTTTTTTGTTTGCTAATGTATGTTATAAGTCTGGATCTTTTTTAACTAAAATCTCTTAGAATTTTGAATAATTATTAAAAGGTTCGTGATAATTTCCTTTACTCATACCTGACTTATGAAAAGACCGTTGAAGCACACCAAAATATTTGAGTTATTAACCTAATCCAATATAAATATAAATATAAATATAAATATAAATATAAATAAATAAATATATAAAACTTAAAAAAAAAAATCCACTTCCTAAATAAAGATATCCGCCTTATATATTAAAAAAAAACTTTTAATAAAGTTTATCATGCAACTCTCATGCATAAATAAGTCCACCTTTCAAACATTCACTCACCATGTCTTATTTAGAATAAGACCAAAAAACACCCTTCACCTTTAATTTTTTATACCATTCGAATACTTTTAAACCATGCAAACTTTTGTTAAAGATCGGTCCTCCTTCTTTGAGGGTTCTTTGAGGGTGGAAAGGGAGCTCTATTTTTAGAAATCGGTACGCCTTTAACAGTGCTTAGGGAGCGTCAATGATCTGTTACTCACTTTATGATCTGTTACTCACTTTATTTTTAGAGATCGACATGTTTTTAACATTGCCTAGGGAGTGTCTAAAACACCTACTCAACCTACTTTGATGTTATTTGTTGGGAAGTGGAAGCAAAATATAATATAAAATTGAAACATAAATGAGCAAGATCAAACACACATTAAATTAAGCACAACAATTCCACAATTGATACAGTGATTTATGTGGAAACTTAATGAGGGAAAAAACCACAGACAATGATAGTATTCTTATTATTCAAGAAAAAATTACAATGGCCAATCTCAGATATACAATCATCATTTTCTCTCATAGACTTTCTCTACACAACTTGCTCTCACACTCTTCACACATTGCATTGCATTGCATTGTACTCTCACCTCTATGGGTATGCTCGTATATATAACATCTATCACTGAGTTACACAAACTAATCATGAATAGATAGATCACATAATTACACCAATAATTCATACATGCATGAACATTAACATAGTTGCATGCATGTGCATGTGACCGCATGAGGAAGTTTGTTGACATGTTTCCAACATGTGACAATGTATTCTAATTAATCTTTGTTAATTAAGAAAATATAGCAATGAGTGATCAAGTTAGTAAATTATTAATCATATTAAGTAAATGTGGAAAATTAAACAAATAAACTTAAGCATACATGCATGTGCATGTGCATGTGACCATATGAGGAAATCGCTCGCTTCGTTAATTAAGAAAATGTGGCAATCAATGATTAAATCACTAAATTATTAATCATATTAACTAAATGTTGAAAATTAATAAAAAAAACTTAAACATTTATAAATGTGAAAAAAATATAAATATTAAATTTTATTAATTGGATAAAAATTAAAAATATCACAACATCTTCCATTATTAATCACAAGATTAAGATTTATAATTTAAAAACCATTAATTGTAACCATTTCCAATAACAAGATAAGGGTATGCCGAAAAACACCATTATTAAGTAACTCTCTTCTTAGGCAAATCAACCTGAAGCGACGAGGTGTTATTTGTGTTGGCGATTTTTTGAGGAAGTGACCTGCTGAAGCGCGAGAGCCAGATCGGTGGAGTAATGGTGCTGCACAAGATCATATGCAAAAAACTTCACGTGATTACTTTAAACTGTACTACATTTGTTTTGAGCCTTTTCAAATTAATTAGGATGGTAGTAGAGTGGAGGTCAATTTATGAATATGTAATTAGGATGGTGGTGGAGTGGAGGTCAATTTATGAATATGAATAAGTAAATATGAATAAGTATATATGAATATGAATAAGTAAATATGAATAAGTATATAGTAAAAATTAATTTTAAAATTTTATATTTTAAAAATAAATTTATTTATTTAATAAATAAATTTATTTTTAAAATAAGTATAAATGTAAATTAAAATTTAAAAAACAATTTTTTAAAATTTGATTTAATATAAATATATAAAAACGATAATGGGTGATGGCTAAATGTGATATAAATATGGATAAAATCTCTATTCTCTGTTGTTTAAATTGTATTTTTGAATGCATATCACTGGAAAACTTTCAAAAGTTAGAACGTTTAGACTACTGCTATAAAAACACATTATAAATTGGAAGTGATTACCATATTACTTCCCTATCTGTAAGTATAATAAAACATAGAAGAAAAGAAGAAGAAGAGTGTTTGAGGGAAAGGAGCTAATGTTGGAAGGAGTAAAGAAATAGAAATTAATGAAGATCAAAGGATTTATGTAACCATCAAACTGTTGTGGTTTTATTTTGGTAAATTTATTTAGGGAATGTATATCACTAACTAAGTTTTTTTTTTTTTTTTGTAAATGAGTGTGAGAATCTATATTGCTTTAGAAGGTTATAGTACAAAACTGATGCGGGGACTTCCAAGATCTGCCAAAACGGAAACCAGATCTAGGGTCCTTGGGTTGTAGAGTCTGATAGTAAACGAGGTAAGCCTGGGTCGCCACCTTGGGAAACCGACCCAGGCTATCGTAATCCAGTTAAAAAAAAAAAAAAAAACGTCATCAAAAAGAAATCAGAAAAAGTCTAAGCATATTGGGGTTAGCTACTACTCTGAGAGACATGACCAGGGCTGGTCCCGCGCTAGTCTAAGTTGATGGGGTGCTTTTCATCTCCTTCCTGTCGGGCCGCGTTCTCCTCCCTTTGTTCTACCAGTGTAGCTTTTTTATGCTCGTTGGGGTTCCATTTCTGTCGGCTAGAGTAATGTCTATATGGTGGGCATAGCGTAGATAGAGATGAAATTGCCTTGCCATCCTCTTCAGTCTCTCCTGTTGTCTTTTATGTTCCTCCGCAAGTCATTTTACCCCCGCCTCCAGGTTACTGAGGCGGTTGCGAATTCCTGTGCGCTCTTTCTTCTGTTCTTTGGATTTTGTCCTGTTGGTCTCACTCCGGGCCACACACATCTTACCTATCAACATTTTGGTTCTCTAGGCTTCCTCCACCGTCCTGTAGTAGAGAGTTATCTTCGGTTTTGTGGCTTCGGGGTCCCTTATCCCCCCTGCTTCCTAGGTTATTTGTGACCAGTCTTTGCCCCTACAGGCGTTGTTGATCTCACTCTCCCATATTTTGATGGTCGTCTTCCCCTTTGTGTCTACCTTCATGAGGAAGGTACTCTTTGCTTCCCTGGCTGCCTGTTCAATTATTTTCATCCTCCGAGCACTTAGTGGAGGTTCCTTCCCCTGGGGGCCTCTCTTGTTGTTGGTTTTCTTCATGCATACCATCTTCGCTTGTAGGTGGTAGTTCTTACGTTGGGTTCTTTCCCTATTCCTCTTCACCTATTTTTGGTATGTAAGGTGGCCTCTGTAATTGCAATGCTCAGTTCTGTGGTAATTGTTGGTGTCCTTGCCTTTATGGAGCCAACCCGGCTGCGGTATTTTCTTATGTCTCATCCTTGCAATCATGGCCTTCTCATCAAGGTGGTCCTTCTGGTCGGTATCCTTTGTTCTAGAGCCTGTGCATTTGATGACCTTGTTGTTATCCCTGTGCCAAAGCTGTGTCCTGCTCGTTGTACACCCTCCATTTTTCGGTCCCATCGCGGTACTTAAGTGAGGTGTGCTCCGACTTGGCCCTGGTGAAACCTGTTGTCCTTCATCCTTTGATGTCTGTAGGTTATCTCTTCTTCTTTCCAAAGGGTAGCCTTTGTACTTCTTTTTATTGATGGGACTGTGGTGCCATACCTTCGCCTGATGTGTGATCTGCGTCTTCATTTGTAACCTAATTTGATATGTGGGTCATCGGATTCTGTCTGGGACCTACGTGTCCTTCAGTGTCTTTTGAGCCTCCATTCTTGTTGTAATCTTTCGTACTGCTTCTGATGGCCCAGTATTTTCCACAAGTTGGGTGCAATCTACCCAGAATTGACCTTCCGGGATGTTTCTCCAAATTGTGTCCAGCTCTATCCCTTCTTTATCGACCCCCTCATTTGCTATTCTGTCCGCTAGTCTGTTTGCCGACCTCCGCACCCAGTGCAACTCCATAGTGATCCCTGTTTGCAAGTGCTCCTGGATTTTTTTCGGTAGGTGGGCTAATATCCAGTGCCTTTGTATTTTACCCATTCTAGCACCGTTTTGGAGTTTTCTCACTGTGTTGATGACTAGCACTGAATCTCCTTCCACTATGGCATTCGTCATCCCCTCTCGGTTTAGAATCTCCAGGCCAGTCTCCAGGGCTCTGAATTCTGCAGCGTTATTGGTTGAGTTGCCCAGACTTCCAGCATACAACCGTATGATGTTCCCTTTACTATCCATGATTACTCCTCCCAAACCTGTTCTCCCTGGGTTGCCTTTCGCCACCCCGTTGAAATTCAACTTAAGGGAGCTTGAAGACTGTGGTTTCTAGTTGCGCTCACCTACTTGGAGTTGCGGTAGTTGTTTGTTTTGATTGGGTTTGCGTCCACTGTTTAGGTGGAAAACTTCTAGGACTCGGGAATCCTGATCAGTGGGTTGTGCTCTACCTACTTAGCAGTTGCGGCTCATCACCATCTCATGTATCATGGATGTTATTGTTTCCTTGATCTTACCTTCTGTCCAACTTTGGTTTCTGAAAATACGTCGATTCCTTTCCTTCCATATCGACCATATGAGCATTCCTAGGGAGAGGATCCAACAGAGGTTCAACTCTTCTTGTTCATTGTAGTTTTCTCTCCAAAGCTTGATGGTTGCGACAATGTTACCTCGGATCCTGTTAGACTGGCGGAAGATACTTGCCGCCCAGTCCCATAGTTCTGCAGTGTAGGCACATTCGTTGAGGAGATAGTTTGTTGTTTCTTCCTGAGTTTGACAAAGATGACATCTTGATGGACCTGTGAATCCTCTTTTTCATAGATTATCCCAAGTTAGGATGCGGTTGTGTAAAATTATCCATTGGAAAATCTTAATCTTTGGCCATTGGGGGTTGTTCCATAGCTTATCCCAGTGTTGTGTTGGGTCATCTTGGCTTGGGTCCACCATATAGTGTTGTACTTCTTTTAGGTTGAATTCCCCTCCATCCTTTTGGCCCCACCTCAACTGGTCCTCTCCTTCTGTGAATTTTATTTTCCGTCTTCCAAGTTCCTCCTCCACCTCTTTAATTGTTGTTGTGGGTATATCAATGTTCTAAGGATTAATCTTGTCCCAGATTCTCCATTTGTTGTGGTCCGTTTCGTGCTTCTAGTACTAATAGACATTTATTTTTCCTTGTGTGATGAGGTCCTATTGGAGTATCCCTCTATCTGGGTTTTCCATCCTTTGTTTCTATTTTCAAGCATCCTCCCATAATCTGGTTGTTCTTCCATTCCTGATTTCCCAACAGATGTGTGTTTGAATCCAAGCTTTGTTGCACCAGGCTAGGTTCCAAATGGTTGAACCTTCCCTAGTTCCTCCAAAGCGGATTCTGTCCTGGTCGCATATGTCTGAGGCGTACTTTGCCTTCCATAGGGTTACCCAGGGTGTTGTAGTTTCTTTGCCCATCACCACAGAAGTTTCGCCCCATATGCGTTGTTGGTCATTTGTGGGTCTTGTAGCCCCAATCCTCCTTTGCTCTTTGGCCTACAGACTTTCTCCCAGGCCAACAGGGCCCATTTTTTATTTGTTTCCGCTCCTTACCATAGGAAGTCCCTCTAGATGGCTCCTATTTTCTGTAGGATTCCTTGTGGAGTGGGGAAGACTGACATCATAAAGATTGGGATTACTTGTAAAACAGACTTGGTTAGGATTAGTCTGCCTACTAGGTTGAGGGACGTATACATCCAATTTTTTACCTGCTCCTGTAACCTGTTTATTACTCCTTCCCAAGTTGACATCTTGTATACTTTGTCTATCAAAGGAACCCCCAGATACTTGGTTGGGAGTGTTTTTCGTTCAAAGCCCAAAATGTTGGTCAAATTCCTTTGGATAGCTGGATTGGTATTAAAGAAAAAGATCATCGATTTGGAGTGGTTGATCTCAGTGCCCGAGGCTTCCTCAAAATATTCTAGGATTCGTTTGTAGGCTTTGGCTTCCTTGATCGTGGGTATGTCGTGGAGTAAAGTATCATCTACAAACTATTGGTGAGTTGAAGTAGGGAATTTTTCAAAAGGTTTGAGCCCTGTTATTTCCCCAGTTGTTGTTGCACTCTTTATGCTCTAGCTGAGGCCTTCCATCATCAAAATGAACAGGAAGGGGGACAACGGGTCTCCTTGTCTGATCCCTCTCGTGGGCCAGAAAGGTTTGGATGGGGCTCCATTGATTAGTAGCGAGTAGCTTGTGGATACTAGAATGACAATCCAACTGATCCAGTGATGGGTGAAACCAAAGGTTTCCAAAGTCTCGATCATATAATGCCAGCTAATTTTGTCATAAGCTTTTGCTAGGTCCAGTTGTATTATAATTCCCCCCCTCTTATGAAGTTCTAAGGTGTTAATGATTTCATGGGCATGGATGATGTTGTCCATTATTTGTCTTCCTTCCACAAAGCCTGCCTATTCTTGTGAGATCAGAGAAGGTAAGAGGGGTTTCAATCTATTTTCTATTACCTTGGAGATGATATTGAAGATCACATTGCAAAGTGCTATAGGTCTGTACCGGTCTAGGGTATTGGCTTCATTTCCTTTGGGGATTAGGGTGATCATGGTTGCGTTTCGTAATTTAAGGATGGAAGCAGACCTTCTAAAGTATTCTACTACCTTATAAATGTCATGTTCGATGATTTCCCAGCAGGCTTTGAAGAAATCCACTGTGAATTTGCCTGGACCTGGTGGTTTCCCACTGGGCATTTCCTGGAGAGCTTGGTCAACCTCTTCTGTGGCGATATATTTGTTCAGGAAGGTGTTTTGTTCCTCGGTGAGCAATCGTGGAATATGTTGAGTTATCCTCTGGATGACCTCTGATCTGTCTAGGTGAGGCTCTTGGGCTATCCCGGGGAAGTATCTGACCATAGCACTTTCAATCTCCTGATGTGACTCGCGCTCAATTCCATCTTGGTCCTTGAACATTTTGTTGTGGGCCCTTCTAGCCATGGTTGTTCTGTGGAATAACTTGGTGTTCCATTCTCCTTCCTTCAGCCATCGAATGCGATATTTTTTACACCATAGTGTTTCCTCCTGCTGGCATTCTGCCTCCCAATCTTGGGTCAGTTGGAGCTCTTCCTTTTTCCAGTCCTCCGTATATCCTTCCAGCATGCAGGTCTCTTGGATTTTTTTCATTTTTTCTTCTATATTGTTTTTCTCTGTGTTTATATTTTCGAAGGTGTCCATGTTCCACTCTTTGAGTTTTTTTTTATGTATTTAAGTTTCTTGTAAAGTCTGAACATCCTTGTCCCTTGCTTCAGTTGTTCCTCCTGCCACCACTGTTTGATTCTATCCTTGAAAGTCGGGTGATCAATCCAGAATTTCTTGAATCTGAAGGGTCTGTTATTTGGGGTTGTACGGAAGGTTGCTTCTAATTGCACTAGCCAGTGATCAGATCCACCCCAGGGAAGGATGTTGCAATCTAAGGTTAGTCCCTGCATAATTATCAACTCTGATAATAGGAATTTGTCGAGTCTTGTAGCTACCTGTTGCTGGTGCATCCATTTATTGTTTCAGGTGAACTGGCCTTTCTTACTTTGAATATCTACCATATCTGCTCTGTCCATAAAATTTGAAAACTCCTCCGCATCTCGATCCAATCTTCTCGTACCTCCTTTCTTTTCCGCAAGGGAGGTGATAATGTTGAAGTCCCCTGCCAAGATCTAGTAGAGGTTGGTGGCTCGGCCTTTTATATCTTCTAGGTCTCGAATCATTCCTTTCTTTTCCTTTGGCCTGTGGGGCCCATACAAATTTGTAAAGAGAAACTCCTCTGTGTTTCCTATGATTTTCATGCGTACCGTTATGGTATACCTGGTTTCTTCAGCTACTATTAAATTTATAATTTGTGGGTTCCACAAGGTGATAATGTCACCTGACCTTTGGTGGCCTTCGATGGCTACCATATTTTACTTGCGCCAGTGTTTTTTACGGATTGCCTCTATTCTGTCTATAGTGCATTTCATCTCTTGAATAAAACATAGATCTGGTTGTTCCTGTTTTAGTTTATTCCTAAGGATTCTTTGTTTTCTTAGGCTGTTTAGGCCTCTTATATTCTAAGTTATAACCTTCATTTAAACATGTGGGGGGGAGTGGGGAAAGAGTTTCTTGATCTTACCTGAGTTTATCAGAAGCACTCCCAGCTCCTGTAGTGCTACACTGTTTGATTTCCTACCTTTTTTCCTCCTCGTCTGCTTGGGTGATAGCTGCGATTGTCCCTTGCCAACTTTCACTCCAAGTTGTCCTATCTCCATGTGTGTGTGTTTTTGTCCTATGGCTTTGGATTCCTCCCATAGAAGGAACAGGTATTGGATGCGGTCAAGTTTCTCTGTTGGAGCGTTATTGACTCCCTGCCTTTTCCATTGTTCCAATATATTCGGAAGGTCTATCCCTTCTTGTTCCACCAAGTCTCTGAGGTCGGGGTCTTCTATACCTACTTCGCTCGGGGTCATATCTGCATATCCCTCTACATCTTGCATGGCAGTGTTGTCATCTTTTATTTCTCCGTCCATTAGGGTTGCGCAACTCCCCTGAGCTATCGTGTTATTTGGCCGGTGGGTAGGCTCTTTTGTTTCTTGGTGTCTGACTTCTTGGACCTTTGCCAAGTCATTTTCATCTGTTGTCCCTTTGTTTGTTTGGTCCCTTCCTTCCATTTTATTCTAGGTCTTCTGGTTATTTCTTGCCAAGGTTTTGTTTTGCCTTTTATTTGCTCTGTTCTTGGGGTTCGATGTTATAAACCCTTCCTCATCTTGTTGTGTTTTGGGATTTGTTGTTTCCTTTTTTTTATTTGGAGGGCATTCTCTGATCAAGTGTTCATGCTCATGGAATCTTCTTCATCTAAAGGGGATCTATTCATAATCTATATTTTGGATCCATTCCTCATCCCTAAATTCCAGACTTATGGCTTCTGGGAGTGCTCCAAAAACGTCGATCTCTATGCAAATTCTTGCATACGATGTGTATCTTCAATTTAGGGTGGCTTCTAAGATCTTAACATATTTCCCCAATTTGTTTCCTATTTCTTCAAAGGTAGAGGGAAACTAGTAGTCTAAGGTTAAGGAATATAATCACAACCAGACTGGTACCTTTTTGAAAGTTTCTTTTTCCGAGGTAAAATTTTCTTTCCAGGGTTGCATGTAGAGTCCCACAGAGGCATGGAAGTAAGGACCTCTCTCGGATATTCTGTCCCTATCCTCCAGATTAATAAAGACTGCCGTGAAGAAACCCTTTGAACCAAGGTGGAGTTCCACTTCCCCATTTGGCTTCTAGTGATATTTGATCCAATTGCGCAGTGTTCTTTATGTGGGCCATAACCCCATGAACTTGCATATGAGCGCATGCGTCTTCATCTGATCCCTATAGAGTTGCATTTGTGGGTCCTCTAACATTAGCTTGGTTATTATTGTTGTTTTGGGCTTGCATGGATTGCGCCCCTCCGTACCGTTAGCCTCCGCGGTCTCATGCGTCTCCTTCTGAGTTTCCTTAACGTATTCCTCCATGGTTTTATTCTTGTCCTGACTTCTTTCTTGGCACTTCCCTGGGTCTGATCCCGAGGTTCCTGTTGTTGGTGCCTTGAAAACTTTGCTTCTTGGCCCTTTCCCTCTGTCCACCACTACCTGTTTGTAAGAGGGGGTCCCTCCCCCCCCTTGTTGTTCATGATTTTCTCTACTATGGCCGCAACTGTCAAACCCTATCTCGCCGCAACTATCAAAACCCTAGATCCCAACCAGATTCAGCCAATTTCACTTAAAAAAAATCTCAGTAACTAAATTTTAGATAGGAGGGATTTTTTAATTTTATCAGTGAAGGTTGAATATTTTTGAAGTATGGAAAATGTAATTTATAAGTTTTGAAATTTAATAAAATTTAAAGGAGAAAGTTTGTTTTATTGAATTCTTGTGTATGTTTTTATAGTTTTGTGTGATCTCTTATATAAAATTTTCCATTTGTAATTTTGTTTGTGTGTTCCATTTTTTACATATACAGGGTTACATTAGGCATGAGGCTTCTACTCAATGAAACCTCTAACATAACATGTGTGTTCATGAGATATTAAATAACACCTCTAATTTTACTAGATATTGATAAATACTTCCCAAAGTATTTTTGTTGAATCCCCTCCCAAAACATATTTCCAATAAAAAACCCTTTTTTCATTAGAAATGTACCTTATTTTTACCATATACCCCTTTTTATACCTATAAGCCCCCCATACCCTACATCCTCCAATACCTATAAGCCTCCCATACCCTACATCCTCCAATACCTTAAATATATTCACTCTATTTTTCACAATTTTAAAACCCCTTTATGAATGAAGATGATAAAATATTGGTCAACAAAGTGAAGCTTTTGTGACATCAAATTTTGTATAAGATGTTGGATCATGTTGTCATTGACGCCAATGGTTTGATTGATTGATGTCATTGATTGATTTCAAGTGATTGATTGATGTCAAAGGATTTATTGATTGATGATTGATGTAATATAATATGTATTGTCCTTGATGAGAATGCATAGATGAAGATGGATCAATGAGTTGT
>ML822967.1:18598-36379 GCA_009831015.1 Picea engelmannii
CAAAAATTGTTTCTGAGAATCGAAGCCAATAAATCTTGAACAGAAAAACAATTTACAATTGTAGAAACGCTAAGAGATGGGCTCAACAAGCGAAGCCGGTCTCCTGGATGGTATGCAGACGAGGCCTCCACGACCTGGTCTTGGATATCAAGTGCTCCCTAAATGCCATCTTCACCTCCGGATCATCGCAGCTCCGCAAAAACTTCTCCTGCATCGAACTGGGGGCCTCGCCGGGCAGATCGCAAATCGAATCAGCGCTCCTCCGCCGCTGCGCCGTCCTGGACAGCTCCTTTCTGGCGGCGGTGCACAGTTTCGCTGCCAAGGCCACCAAATTCTCGGTCGACAGGTCGGACTCCAGGATTGAGAGCGGCAGGAGAAAGTAGAGCTCGCCCAACCGGAGATCCTCATCAGGTTGCAGCGGGCGGCAATTGACGGCGAAGAGATCACGCGAGCAACATATGAAATAGCGGGGGTGGTTTTGCAGCAGTCGCTTGACGCTAACCTGTGCTGGAAACTCGTCTAACTGGCCATTAAGGTGGACGACCCTGATAGCGTCGGGACTCACCACGTCCGTCCGCCGGGAGCATGAGGCCATCGATCCCATAATTCTTCTTCTTCTTCTTCTGTGCTAAAAACAGTTACAAATTCGATCCGCGGCGAATACAGTGTTGTGAGAATCGAACTCTGGACAAATTTAGAGCGAATACAATGTTGTGAGAATCGAACTCTGGACAAAGATAGAATAGGCCAACTGCCTGATAATGAATAAATGATAATGAATAAAGGGCGGAAACCGCGGGCGAAAGTTCGAGATTATTGAGCCGCTGGAGTGATTGAGAGAATGCGGGCCGACGAAACGTTGGGCGACCGCAGAATTTGGCATTCGGAGGTTTCGTCACGAGTCCAGGTTTTAACTTTTAATTGATGATAGGCATAAAAATAGGACAAGAGAATGCTGACTGAGACGTGACGGTGTTAATGACACGTCATCTCTGATGACAGGTGGCATGAGGATAATTGTTACGTATTTTCCAAGATACCATTGGAAGTCCCGATAATTAACTTTTAATTGATGATAGGCATGAAACCAGGACAAGAGAATGCTGAGTGAGGCGTGACGGTGTTAATGACACATCATATACGATGACAGGTGGCCTAAGGATAATTATTACGTATTTTCCAAGAGACCATTGGAAGTCCCGTACTACTACCGTGCAAAACACCCCTAACAAATACTGCTAACGTGGAAAACACTCATAATAAATACTGCTAACGTGGAAAACACTGGACATTCCATTATCGTATCTTCTTAAGTTTTGGATTTTTTCTTTAGTGATTTGATGTTTTTATTATTTTCTTATTTGTTCATTCAATCTATTTATTATTTATTTAGTAAATATAAAATTATATAAATGACTACGTGACTTTATATTCGAGCATCTTCTAAAGTTTTGGATTTTCACATTGACCGACATTAAATACGGAATCATTTTTTTACTCAGCAAATACGGAATCATCGGAATCATTTTTAAGCATGAGTTTAAACGTTTTAATTTTTTTTTTGTTTTTTTTTTTTTAAATTTTTTCTGTTTATTTGGTGATGAATGATTAGATGTGGTTAAGTTTATATAATTTGAGTGTCTAAAGAATTTTTCAATAAGTTAAATTTATTTATATATTCAGAAATACAAGTAATTTTCTTTAAATTTATATAACTGGATTTCATCAAATCCCAAAAATAGAACATTTAAGCAACATCCATGTTTAATATAGTATTATTCTTAGTTAAATATTAAAAATACGGAATCATCGGAATCATTTTTACTATAGTATTCTTAGTTAAATATTGAAGGTACTTTATATGTTATGATATTTTCAAATTTTGAAATATTTTAATAATTGACTTCACACTAAATAGTTTGAGTCTATCGGTGACTTTGATGTCTCTTATAAATTTTCTTAAGATATAATGTATGTAATGTTTATAATAATAGCAAAGATCTAATGTTTATAATAATAGCAAAGATCTAGATTTTTGTTAAACTATTTTGATAGTTTTGAATTATATATATATATATATAAAATTATTTTATTAATATAAATAATTATTTTGTATTTTTTAAATTATAATTATTTTATTTATAAAAACAAATATTTTTTTCAAATAATTTTGTTAAATTATAAATATTTAAAACTTAATTATGTTCAATCATAATTGTTTTAAAAATTAATAACATATATTTAAAATTGAAGTAAACTATATACAATCTCTGTTAGTTGTTTATACTAAACAATTTTCTGACTTGATTGGGCAAGGTTCATTTTCTAACTACATTTAGTTTTAGTTGATAATGTACGAAGCATTTTCATCGGTGATCAATATAAATGGTATAGCATATACACCATTGGATATATGTGTTGGGGTCCAAGTATATTAATATATAGATCCATATTGAATGTTGTAGTGCATGGTGCATCTTACATTCATTTCGAACCTTGTAATACAAAAACATGTATTTGTATTTAATTTTCTAAATTAGTTTTTAAAAACCTTTTTGTGCTAACTTGATTTGGCAAGGTTTATTGTTTAACAAAGTTCATTTGAGAGTGGAAAGCAAGGCATTTCCAATGAGAGTAAGTTAATAACTAGATAGATTTAACTCATTTTTGTGGAAATTCTTCCTCAAATTAGATAGAGATTTTTTCAAAAGTTATACTTACATCTAATGGGTGAGAGCTTAGAGGTTTTTGCCCATTTTAAAATAACCAAAATCTTTGGATTAAAAAAAGAAAAAGGAATGAACCAAGGTGAAACATTACCTCGCCAAAAAACTTTAAGCTCACCCTAAAAGTTGAATCGTCCACTTATTCAATCATTCTTTTCCGACCTTTAAACATAAATACATATACTAATTTTTATTTTTTTACATTCAATTTTAGCATTATTTTCACCTTCAAGTTCATGTTTAACACATTCCATATATCACATTAGCATGGGGATATATCTTTCTTGGACTTGAGTTTGCCCACCCCTTGCATTTTGACCTTTAGCCAAAACAAACGTTCCACTTGACATAATGATATCCCTGCCATGTATACTTACATAGCTAATGGAGGAAAAAACAAAAAAAATGAAATCAAAAACTGGTAAAAATAAAAATTAGATTTTTTTTTTTTTTTCCAAAAGAAAATATCTTCATTTCTTTTCAAAGATTGAATGGAAATTACACTTCTCATGTGCATAGTGCACCTACAACATATTGCAGATGCTAGTGGGATCTTCCCCGGGGGTGTAATGGGGAGGTCAAAGGGCCTGCTAGAGTTAATAAAAGTGTAGGTATGGTGTTTATTTAATGTAAGGTGGACTTGCTCCTCTATGTTTGTTATTATTAAATAAGGCGCACTAGGGAGTTAGCACGGAATAAATGTAATGGTCTAATTAAAGAAGGCCCACTAAGTAGTTATACTTTTCTTATGATTAGGGTTTTCTAGATAGCTATAAATAAGGATGAAGTCCTCCTTATGAATGAGATTATGGGGTATATTATATTGGAGCTTAGTTCATTAGGAGGTTTCCCTCTCGAAGAAACAAGTAAGTAAGAGTTGATCCTCTCATGACATGATAATTGCATATTGTTTGGAGCTTAGCTCATTAGGAGGTTTCCCCCTCAAAGAGGTAAGTGAATAGGGGTTGATCCTTCCATAACAAGATCATTGTATGGTGTTGTCCTATCTTAAGGGTTTTCATATTGAATAAACTATATAAAAAAATTAATATCTTATTTGTGATTCAATTTTAAGAGTTGAGAATCATAACAATCAATATCAAAGCTCTTTCTTGGGCAAAAATTGGAATAACGTTTTTCTTTTTGTAGATTTTTCAAGGGAAAAATCGGGCCACGACACTTAGATCCATTTTGTTATATTTTTGTGCATAGTCTAAAGAAACAAGTTGTAGGTATGAGTTCCTCTCGAAAAAATACTCAAATTCAAAAAACCAATTGTTCAAATCAGAGGACAAGAAGTGAAGACATTGTTGATTTAAATTAGTTATTCTAGTTTTGTTTCCCTCTTTTAAGTCATGGCTATGCATATTACACAGAATACATATTTTGATAGAGTTCCCAAATTGTAGCCACACCAATGCCATTGGACAAAATATTTTTAGGGATTCAATTTGGTATATTATATGATATACTTATGATCAATATTCAATGCACTACAACCCTTGCAGAAAATTCCCCCCAAACCGCAACACATCCACGTGATGGCATTGTTGGGATCATGAAAAAGTATTTTGGAGACATTAGCAGAGATTTGCATCTCATTGAACATTGAAAAGGAGTATACAAGTGACATATATACCAATTCTTTACTGGTAGTCCCTCTTGTAGAGCCACAACCAACCTTCTACGCCTATGTGGATGATATTTTAGACATGGATGGTTCTATTTATTTGGATCCAGATGATCATGGTGTCCATTTTGAGCATTTTAATAAACCATTCATCAAGCTCTAGTGTCATCAGTTGGGACTCTACATGAGCACTTGGACATGGGACTCATGCTTGTGGACAACTTTCTTGGACTACATTAGCATTGAGGCTAGTACTTATACATGGGAACATGGTTTATGGATGATCTTCTTGGACTACTTTGGCATTGTAGCCAACAATTTTACATGGACCTTGGTTTCTTGGACTGCTTCAGTGCTAGAGGGAATGAAGCGACTTCATGAATCTAAGAAATCTAATTCCAAGGAGGAGTTGGTGCACCATCTGAACCCTATACATCCAACTTCTAATCTATAGTCAATCCCTATGGAACCTTCTCCATTGTGTTGGATTGAGGTAAAAAAAAAAGAAATGGGAAAGAAGGAAATATCAAAGATGATTTTACTCATTATCTCTTGACTCTCTTTCTTTGGGGTTTTTTCTTTGTATCATAAGTAAATGCATGCTTACATGTTTCTTGTATATGGATTTTTGTGAATTCTCTCATAGTGTTTGTTATGATCCTTAACCCTTAAAATTGATTCACAAATAGTATATCATAGATGCTCACATTTTATTCAATATAAAACACCCTTAAAGTAGGGTAACACCATACACTGATCGTTTTATGGAAGGATCGACTCTAGTTCACTTGTGTTTTCGAGGGGCAACCTCTTGATGAGCTAAGCTCCAATATACTATACTCCAATACATTATTCATAAGAAGGATCCCATGCTTATTTATAGATAGATAGAAAATATTAATCATAACCAAATGCTAAGTACCTAGTGTGCCTTCTTTAATGAGGACATATTACATTTATTCCATGCCAACTACCTAGTGGGATTTATTTAATATAACAAACATAATGGACCGAGTCCACTTTACATTGAATGACCACCATATATACACTATTATTGCTCTAATGAGCCCTCCCCCCCCATTACACCCCTAGTGAGGATCACACTATTCCACCCCCCTTCAAAAAGCATTGGGTCCTCAATGCTTTTTTTAGGATGTACAACCACAAACCAGGGTCCCATATACAAGTGTTGATTGTGAGGCAGATATGATCCATCATGCCAAGGATAACAAAGGTGGAAAATAAATATAGGACACCTTCAAGGGTCCTATTGAGGCGTCATCCCACCCAAAGTCGACAAAATTGGGGACCCTGTTTATTTTTAAATTTTTGGCATTAACCTTCACCTTTCAAAGTGTCTTCATTATGCCCTTGAATTGTCTTGATGATGAATGAACATGATCACCGACCCGTTGTTGATTTATGATTACATCTAGGTCTATGGTTAAAATGTGCTCCACATTTGTCTCTTTACATAGTCATGATCCCACTTGCTCATTAATGACTGTTTTGATGAGTTTGGTTCAAATATAATTATATGCATATCACATTTTTTTCATTAGTTTAGTTGTATTGATGTATATCGTGTTCATGACTCATGTATACTCACGAGTAGCACATTGTTTGTTTCATTAGGAGGTTTCATGATATTTTGGGGAATTATGGGTAGGTGTTAGTCCTCAGGGCTATCAGTGGCATTGAAGACAAAATTTGAAGGATAGACATATATCAAGTGCCAAAAGGTTGCATATAATGCCAATCATGTAGCGAGTAATCAAGAATGGGACTAACAAGATTTGCACATGGAGATGGTATGAAAAGGTGACAATCAAGTATCTAATGTGTATTGCAGTAACACTAGGTTTTTTCTAACAATGCAATCACATGATTTGGAAACTCACTCAGTTGTGTTTCCTGATTCATTGTTTCACCATCAACACTGTAACATTGTGCATAGTGGGAATGACATGTTGAGTGAGGAAAACATAGAAATGAGAGATGTCACGCACATAAAATGGATATCCAACCTCATCTAATCATATTATGTGTGTTTATGGTCATCAAGAAGCTTGCAGATGAGTTTCAAGTAAAAACGAAAAACTTGACATAATTTAACAAGTGTTGGCACTAGACATCAATGGACCATTTTTTTGAATTAAAATCAATTAAATGTTAAGGGATATCACCAAAAATTTTGAATGTATTAAAATCCTATACAACAAGGATCAATGATAAACAGATGAAAGTTAATTCCGCGGAGCATCACCATGTGTGGGACTCAGGCTTCTAATTAAAAATGCTTTTGCACACAAAAATGGGTGTTTGGTAAAAAATGTTAGTTTTACCACTAAAAGTATCTAACTATGGGGTTTTGGGGTCTACAAATCTAATGCAATTGAGAAAATTGGATTCCAATATCTACAGGTAGGTAAATGCACTTTAATGCTTTCTTGTCAATGAGGCTTGTTGAACTTAATTGATTATGAATCATGGGTTACTAGTGTCAAAGCGAGGTGGTTTACCACTCATTAAAAATATTTTTTGTCTACTACACAATTCGGTTTGTAGTTTCTCTATCAAGCAAGGGGGTAAATATTTATTCCTCCATGTTTTAAAAAACTAGAGGTTTTTTTGAAGGCCCCCTTTCATTAAAATTTTAATTGATATTGGACTTGTTTTGAGCAATTTTTAGATGCCATCAAAGCTAAGATAGGTTTTGAATGTTGATAAGAGGATGTGTGTTTCAGAGAATTGAATACCCAAGCTTACCAAACCTCATCAAGCTTCCAAAGGTTGTCGATGGCCCAACAAAGCCATGAATCTCTTGGTTATTGTAGATCATTCTCATTCAACAAGTAGGTGAATGTACTTTAATGAATTCATGCCAATAAGGCTTGTTGAACTTAATTGATTATGAATTGTGAGTTCATAGTGTTGGAGGAGGTGGCCAACCACTCATTGGAAATATGTTTGTGTCTAGACTACACACTATGTTTTATGATTTCTCTATGTAGCAAGTCTATAAAGATTTATGTCTCCATTTTTTTAAAAACCAATAGTTTTCATGAAGGCCCCCTTTCATTAAATTTGTAATTAGTATTGGGCCTATTTTGAGCAATTTTTGGATGCCATCAATGCTAAGATAGGTTTTGAATGCTGACAAGAGGATGCATGTCAAGTTTCATGGCTTGTCTCAAAGAAATGAATATCCCCAACTTACTAGACCTCATCAAGCCTCATGGGGTTGTTGATGGCCCGACAAAGCCACAAATCTCTTAGTTATCAAAGATCATTATCACCTTGAATGTTAGTTTCATCAAGGTGCACTTTTTTCCTCTTACCTAAGCATGCATCACTCATCTCACGATCTTAATGCACTTGTGAAACAAGCATTCTTAATTTGGTTTTAGGGTAATATTGTGAGTTATTTCATTCCCAACACTTTTTTCCTCTTACCTAAGCATGCATCACTCACCTCACGATCTTAATGCGCTTGTGAAACAAGCATTCTTAACTGTGGGTGAAATAGACATTAATAGTATATCCTTGGATGCCATCTATGTTATTTTTGGATAAGAAGACATGTTCAAAAATTTCCCAAAAACCCATTGCTCACCTAAAAAGTTTAACTGTAATGCCCCATATTATTATATAAGTAATAATAATAATTCTAATAAATAAATATTTAAATGGTATAAAAATAGAAAGAAAAAGAAATAATAAATAAAGTAAAATATTAAAATAAACAAATAAAAGGGTAAAATAATAAAGGATAATTTTATGGAAAGATAAATTAAGAAAAAACTTAAAACTACATGATTAATTACTTAATGACAAGTGTAACTCATGCATGGAACTTCTTGTTTGAATGGGTAAGAACAATTCTATGTAAGGAAGGTGGAGAAGAAAGTTTGATATCTTTTGCTCGTGTAATTTGAGGAAAAAGGTTTGGAAGTTGGCATAGGTAATTGATTGAGGGCTCAGGGGCTCTCAATCATGATGACTAAGGAGTTGGTTGGAAGGAGAGTTGTCCCCTCACTTTGTTGTTGCGGTCATCTGGATCCTACACCCACCTATGTTGTAAGTAATTGCGTTTTGCACTCAGATAAGCTACTCACCACTCTTATGTCATGTGAATTACACAATTAGTAAAATAATTTCCTTTATTTTTATTAGTCTATGGTTATAAATTGATGTGTTTTATATCCACTTTATTGATTTCATGTAATATAGTTAAAATGGCTAGATTGACCATCACCTTAAGAAGCATGTGAGGTGAACTATGGAGAACAAGAAAGATAGTTGAATGAAATGGATATTTATAGTAAATGCTTGGAGTTTACCTATGCTATTAGGACCAAGTAAAAACCTCCAAGAGCTTCCCAAGAGCTAAACACTCATTTTGGGAGATTGGCAAGCTTTTTTAGTGAGCTATTTTGTCCATCAAGCTCTCTAACCCAACAATGGAGAGAAATAAGCCTCCATCGCTCCCTATAATAACATATTTTCATTTCCATATCAATATTTAGTATGCTAAGACTCAAACCCAATGATGGGTGCAAAGATTCAAACCCCACCTGTCCAATAATGCCAACCGATCTGTGAATAAAATCCATAATATTCAATAGTATACCTTTTTTAAAGTTTTTTCTCTTAAAAATGGATGTATCTGCAAGAGGAGGTTTGGCCTTTTTAAAGTTTTTGTTACATTCAATAGTTTACCTTCTTCTTAAAAGTTTTTTTCTTAAAAATGTGTGTATCTGCCATTTTAATGGAGAAGGTAACCGTGAAAGAGCCACAAAACTCGTTCATAGTGCACATGGGCAATGCCAAAAGCATGTGTGGGTAAATGAGCTTCCAAATACTTCAATAAGATTCAAACATAAGCCCAAAATACTATTCGAAATGGAGATTCCAGCGATGAAAATGCATGCCAAAGCTCCATAAACTCAAGAGGAAAACATTGCTAAAAATAACCAAATTGAAACAAAAAAACACAATACAATATTTACACAAAAGACAATGTCTTAAACTATCATTTCCAGCGACTAATTCCTTACTCTCATACTTGAACATTCTTGATTTTTCATTGTAATTTCCATCCACGAGGATTCATTTACATGCTTGAATGTTGGATTATTTTTTAGTTTGATTTTTTTTCCGAGAAATTCAATGCAATTTCTGTCCATGTTGCCTTATATCTCTTTGTTTGATATTTTCAATCTGAAAATTGTCGTATATCTCAAGTTTTTTTAGCCATTAAGTTATTTTACATGTTTGATTGTTAAATTTATTTTTTTAAATTAAATTTTACATCAAATTAGTACAATTTCCAATACTTTATTTGTGTACATAAGAATCTCTTTTTAAAAAATCAGTGTCAAACATGAAATTTAGTTTATAATATATATGCTTGATTAAATTCTTTCTAATATATATGCTTGATTAGGAATTCATGTGTATTGAGCCAATTCCGTTTAAGATTACAAATATTTGAAAGAGGAACACGCCTCTTATTCAAGCTCTTAAGATACCCAAACAAAGCAAAAAAAACATTACAATTAAGAAAACTACTCTTGCAAACTCATTTCGAATGTGGAGAAGGATTTTAAAATGGGATTTAAGTCAAGATCATAATTTCCATTTCATTTGAAGTTTTATATTTCACACACTCATTCATTTTTATACCTGATGTTTTTTTTTTAAAGCAAAAGTATGTTGTGCTTATGTTTGGAAATTAAATTTTTAGCTTTTTCTGTGTAAGCATGAGGATGCATTTCTACCTCTATTTTCAAGAATGATTTCCAACAAAGTTGAGAAGTGTATTTTCATCACCTTTTATACATTCATGGACACAATGTATGAATTAAACTATTCATTACTTGATTTTTAGTTAACTAAAAGTAAAAGCTTGAAAATTCTAAATCTGGTGTATATGGACTAAAAAAACTTTGTAAGCATTTTATACTGTATTTATTTCTCAATGATTTTGAGAATTTCAATTTTAAAAAATTAAGTTGGATGCAAGTTTGTTTTCAAAAGAAATGTTGAAAGATTTTTGTCATTACATTTGTAAATCTTTCATTAATTTTAGTGGACAAAATTTATCATTGAGTTTATTGTGGTTTTGAAACAAATGTAATTTCCCTTTATGACATTAAATTCATTCAATGCAAAGAAGATTGCATTTGCTAGCATACACTATGAATTTCACTTAATGGAACTATCACATAGCATGTTTGTATGTAAGATATTAAATAATACACTTAATTTCATTAAATATTGAAAAATATTGCCCAAAAACATTTTGTTGAATCCCCCTCCCAATACATTTTTTCAATTAAAAAAAAATCCCTTTTGTAATTGATATCCTAGATATCCATAAAACATTACACTTATAAAAACTAATTACTTCTTAGCCAATTAAAACTAATTTTAGGTCTTACTCTAGGACCATAAGGTGGTTTCAACTTAGATAATATTTGAAAGAAAGCCAATATCCCTTATAAACTTCTAATAAAGTTATGTGCTTTCTAGTAGTATTTACCCTTAGTCTCATGCATGCTACCAAACACCATCTACCTTTGCATAATATTCATCCATATATTAAAATCAAAATTAAAATTTCTTCTTGGATTCTTACTTTTTATATTCAAAAAGTTAAAAGTGGTCTTCTAAGAAAAAATACTAGATGTTGAATGGTTTTCTTCAAAGTGATCCTTATATAGAGATTTTGTATGGATTTTTTAATAAATTAAATTTTTTCTTTTCTTTTTATTTTTTTATATGATTTAACTTAAAAAAAAATTAAAATATTATTTTATATAATAGTTCTTTAAATGTTTTTTTTTGAAATTTATCATTTTGTTAAAATATTTGATTAGAAAGTGGTTTAATCACAAACTACAATAAAACTTGAATTCAAGTAAATTTGAATCTAAATTCATCTTAAATAATTCGTTGAAACTAATGAAATTACAATAACACTTAACTTGAATTAATCTCATGAAATTATCCCATTATTAGATAATGCTTTTAAAATACATTAAAAAATAAATAACATATTATTATTATTTTTAATTATATATTGAAACCAACTTGGATATAATTGAAGAATTGTCCTTTATCACTTTTACAATTTTGTTTGCATTATGGTTTTCTCTTTTTTGTACGCAACCCCATTTTCAACCATAAAATTTAATGGCTACCCTCAAAAAGGTTTAAACATTATTAAACTCTTTATTTAGGTTTCTGTGGTGAGAAATTTGTTTAGAATTTGTCGGAAGAACCACAGTGTTATTGACAGCTTGTCGTCGACGTTTTGGATCCACAACAGGATCCATCTTCAGGACAAAAAAGCCTGAGGAAAAATAAGAGAGGAGCCTTTAATAAATAGTGATGAGGCGGGTGAAAAAACTATGGTCGGCTAAGTGAAACCCTCGTTTTTAGGAGATTTTTTCAAAAAATAATAAATAGTGGTTTAATTAATGAGTTAAGTGGTTTAAATATTAAGTTTTTATGTTAAATGTAGACTAGATTTAAGGTTGACCAAAAGGTGTTAGTATTATAAATATTAATTTTATGTTGATTATAGATTAAATTAAGGTTAAATTAATGAGGTAAACCCTAGGTTTGAGGAAGTTAATATAATTTTAAGTTAATTTGACTAAGCATTGTTAGTATTATAAATATTAATTTTATGTTAATTATAGGTTAAATTGAGGTTAATTTAATGAGGTAAACCCTAGATTTGAGGAAGTTAATGTTAATAATATTAATTTTAAGCTAGTTTGACTAATTATAGACTGAATTTAAGTTCATATTATTAATATTAAATTTTATGTTAAAAAAAAACTAATATTATTAAACTCCTAAACCTTCTTAAACTCCGACATGTTTAATATGCATTCTCGTTTTCCCCAAAATTAAAGAATGATTTCTTCTTTATCCCTATCATCAAGCATTCAAGGGCCTATTTTTCCCTCCTCAAATTCAAATTTCTATATTCAACAAATCAAATGAGGATTTGGCTGATTGAGTGATTTGAATACTTTGAGTTTTTGGATCCCTTGAAGATTAGAGAGGGGAATGATCCTCCTTTTCTCTCACGTGGAGATACTATTTATTATGGAGATTAGCCCACTATGATTTGACCTGTTTGTTCCATGAGTGCTCCACAATCTTGATAATGCATAAATCCATTAATAATCACAATTAAACTCAATCACATCACATAAACTTGGAAACTCAAACATTCATAAAGGTCAACATGCATAACCCAAAATGTTTTATATTCACCATAATCTTTTACAAGTTAATGCATGCTTTAGTCAAAATGTTTTATATTCACCATAATCTTTTACAAGTTAATACATGCTTTAGTCTTTTAGGTATAGAGTAGGTTGTATCAATTGTAATGTGGGACTTAAAATCCCACCATCTAGTGGCCCATCAAACCTTGCAATAGATTGTGGATAAAATGAGTGACTTCTATAGTAACTTTATTATTTATAGGTGAAGTGGTGGATCTCTTTTTAGAATTAGCTTCAATGTGACCCTATTTTATTAGTGAAGTAGTGGAATAAAGATAACTAATGTAAACTAGATCAAATCCTATAATTAGAAATAATGGCTTGATAATGTTCATTTTTAGGCACCATGCCATTTTTGAGAGACACATAGACATTAATGAATCGTAAAACTAATGATATTTTATTTTGGGTCCATATTATTGTTTTTTATAGATTTAGTGAGTACCTAGCATATAAAAAAGAGGTTGAATAATGTGCTTTGGGTTTTTGGTAAAAAAAAACTTGAGTTTGAATTGACCCTATATGACAAGGTTGAGGTTAGATGATAATGGAAATGACAACTAAGGTTGTGAAAGTGATGTTTCAAGGTATAAGTGTTCATGACAAGAAATGTGAGAAAAATTAAGTTGTTAACACTAATATGTAATGAAACATAAAAATTAGGTGGTGTATTGTAAATAGTTGGAATAAAATACTTGGAACTATCAATAACAATATTGCACAATCCTTGTTTATTGGCAACCAATGAGGAAGATAATTTATTGTTTAAAAAAAAACAATGGCCACGCCAAGTAAATGAATCTCATCTATGCAAATGGATTAACATCATTAGATTCCAAGGAAAGATTAACATTACCGAAGTTCAAGATGGGCCATTTTTCCTTGATGTCCCTAAATGTAGAACCATCTATAACCATATGCATAACAACATCCAGACTCCTCTTTCAAGCATGATAATCCATAATCTGTGTTATGTTCCTGCACTTGAACAATCGTTGAAAATGTGAAATGACGGAGGCATGACAAAGAACCTTATGGAGAACATTATTTATTGCGTGATCAATGTGATATCTAATAATTTTACATTTGGAGCATTGCCTCAAACATGTTTTCCCTTCTCCATAGTATATCATGAAATCATTAGGACATGCATCAACTGTTCGATTTGATACTCCAGTCATATATCTTTCATAAGAGAACAAACTTCTTGGAATGTGAACGCCAAAGTATTTGACTCTGGTATGAGAATATCAACTAATAATCTATAACAAAAAAACAAACATTTTTTTCCAATTACTCAGTGGTTGCATTTTTATTTCAGTCAATAAAAATGAGCATGAACTTAAACATTTATAAAGAATTTCATACTATAGGATTTGTGTGAAAAATGTGTTTGAAACACCGTTCAAAACCTTCAAGTTGTAAGGTACCAGATGTACTATAATAAGTTGAAACATAAATATTGTAGCAAATACCAGCAGAACACCAAAATAGTGAGAATAAAAATACCAACAATAATACATTTATTCAATGAAAGTAATGTTCAGTTGCCTCTTCGAGGGGGAAACCTCTAGTAGAGTAGAGCTCTATTACAACAATTCTCAAGACGAGATTTTCTCATGCCTTTTACTCCTATTTATACTAATTCTATCTTCTAAAGAACATTCTAGAGGAAGATCTTTCTATAAGCGAAAGCTTCTATTAAGTCTTCTTACATTAGACTTGTTCACATTATGAAATAGGCCTTATTAACTAATGTCAACCTTTATTACATAGAAAATATATTATTCTACCTATGTGAGGGGTTGGGAGGTTAAGTCCCTAACATGCCCTCCCCCTTGAAGAACAACCTTGTTCTCAAGGCTTAAGATGAGGAAATTGTTGCAGAATGGTAGCCATCTCCCAGGTGGCATCTTCTAGAGTTGTATCTTTCCACTAAACTAACACTTCCTTGACGGTGCACTCATAGAGACGATGCTCTCGTTGGTCTAAGACTGCTTGTGGTTGCAACCAAATTGAACCTTCTTCATCCAACTCAAGGAGACTGGTTTGAGTCTGGCACTTATTTCCAATCACTTTCTTTAAGCACGAGACATGAAAAACAAGATGGAGATTAAAATCACTGGGCAGAGCTAGCTGGTAGGCCATGGGCCCCACTCACTTGAGAATTGTATAGGGACCACAAAATTTGGGGGAAATTTTCTGACAATGTTAATCTTTGAGTGAACTCTACTTATAAGGTTGTAGACAAAGAAACACCTAGTCCCCTTCAGAGAATTTTCCTTCGAAACGACCCTGATCTTCTTGTTGCTTCATGTGATTATGAGCCATGACCAAATTTGTTTTGAGGGTACAAAGAATGGCCTCTCAGACTGTAATATTGTTGTCAAACTCCTGAACCTTGGAGACACTTGGCATGTATGAGAAAACCAATGGTGGTTTTTTCCCGTAGACTACTTCAAAAGGAGTCATGCGAGTGGCAGTATGGTAAGATGTGTTGTACCACCATTCAACTATGGGGAACCACTCGACCCACTGATTTTTTCTGTCAAATGCAAAACACCGCAAATATGTTTTCAAACACTTGTTGATAGCTTCATTTTTTCCATCAGTTTGTGGATGATAGGTGGTGTCGAGATGCAATGATGCAATTGGGTTCCCAGGAGCATGAACAATTCTTGCCAAAAATTGTTGGTGAAAGTGGGGTCTCGATCATAGACAATAGAATGAGGCATGCCATGGAGTTTGAATATATTATCCATAAATTTTTGAGCCATTGTGGATGCAATGAATGGGTGTTGAAGAGTACGAAAATGAGCATATTTGGAAATATGATCTACTACCACCATGATGATTGACTAATTGTCTGATTTAGGTAAGCCAACAATGAAATCCATAGAAATATCCCTTCACATAGAAGGGGGAATCATGAGCAGTTGGAGTGTGCTTGGAGATTTGACAGTTTTTCCCTTATTGTGTTGACAGGTATCACATTCATCCACAAAGGTGCGCATGTCATGTTTCATACCGTCCCAGAAAAAAGAATGCCCAACTTTTGGTAAACCCTGAATGCCTAGTTGCAAGTGAAGCATACAACTCAGAGAGCATTGTGGATTTAAGGTTTGAATATTTTCTTAAATACAAATGACCTTTACAGTGAATCTCTTCATTGTGCCAAGAATACCCCGGAGAAGCTTGAGGATCCTATTGCAATTTTTGGATTAGGCTAGAAAGTTTGGAGTCTTGCAACGATTCTTGGTGAACAACTTGAAGCTAGTCCGCTATAACAAAGGAGAGGTAAAAGAGGGACCCTTCTTCTTCACATTTCCTTGAAAGAGATCAACAACCACATTTTATTTACCCTTCTTGTAGATGATCTCATAATCATATCCAGACAACTTTGTCACCTATTTTTGTTGCTTCGGGGATGAAATTATTTGTTCCACAACATACTTGAGGCTACGATGATCAATGTTAATTTGGAAGCGTTTCCCCAATAGATAAGGACATTAGAGATCATCTGCATGAATAATAGCCAACATTTTCTTTTCATAGGTGGATTGGCCCAAATATCGCTTTGATAGTTGTTTGCTAGTGAAATCCAAAGGTCTACCGCCTTGCATGAGGATTGCCCCAATTCCTTTCCCTAATGCATCACATTCCATGAAAAAATTCTGAGTGAAGTTGGGTAGTTCCAGGACAGGAGTTTTGCACATAGCATCTTTCAAGGCTTGGAAGGATTGATCAGCTACCAGAGTCCAACTGAAAGCATTCTTTTTAAGGAGAGCAGTGAGAGGAGTTGTAATTTTTCCATAATTCTGAACAAACTTGCAATAATAGCTCGTTAAACCCAATACTTAGGGCGAGGCCAATCCTTCATGGATTCAATTTTCTTAGGATCCACTTGTACACCATCCTTGCCTACAATATGACCCAGGTACTCAACTTAAGAGGTGCTAAAAGTACAATTAGATTGTTTGAGAAAAATTTTGTGCTTAGAAAATAGATGGAGAACTTGATCCACATGGGTGAGACAAGCTTGCCAAGGTTTACTATAGATGAGGATATAATCAAGGAAAACTAAGACAAAATGACAGAGGAAAGGATAGAATACATGATTCACGAGACTTTGAAAGGTGGAGGGGGTATTACAGAGGCCAAAGGGAATGACCAAGAACTCATAATGACCCTCATGAGTTCTAAAGGCAGTTTTGGCAATGTCTTCCTCTTTCATGTGTATCTGGTGGTAGCCAAAGTGGAGATCAATTTTTGTAAAGTATTGGGCACCACTCAATTCATCCAAAAGGTCATCAATGACAACAATGAGAAATTTGTCTTTGATTGTGAGTTCATTGAGAGCACGAAAATACGGACACATGCATCAAGTTCCTTCTTTCTTGAGTACTATGATTACTGGAGAAGAACATGGGATAGTGCTAAGACAGATACCACCTACTTCGAACAATTCTTGAAATTTTTTATCAATTTCATTTTTCTAGGCAAATGGATGACAATAAGGGAGAACATTGGGAGGAAGACTGGCGTGTACTAGAGTAATGGAATGATCACGGGAACTACAGAAAGGGGGAATTCCATGGGGAGTGTTAAATATATCTTGGTGTCTGAAGAGTATACATTGGAGGTTAGGATTCATAGAGGGTGTTTCAAAGACATGAATGGAATGGAGTTGGGCATGCCAGAGTGACCTTTTTTTAGTAGCTTTTCCATTCAGTGGGAACTAATGATCTTAGGTGAACCTGTTGTGATGCCTTGGAATTTATATTGTTTCCCCTCCTATTGGAATTTTATGGTGAGGTCCTTAAATTCCATGAGGATGGGGCCAAGAGTGTGTAGCCATTCAACATTGAACATAATTTCACAACCACCCCTGTTGATAACAAACATATAATATTTTAAGTGGTACTGACCAATTTGTAGGCACACATTTTCACAACACCCACCACATTTCATGGAACCTCCATTGGAAATCATGATTTGAAAATTGTTGACTGCACATATATAACAATTGATTTCCTAGGAAATGCGACAATGAATAAAATTATGGGTGATGCCACTATCAATAAGGTTTATGACCTTCCTGTGCTTAATATAG
>ML822967.1:52094-70734 GCA_009831015.1 Picea engelmannii
AATGAAGTTTACACATGATATGTTCTATGAACCCTGAATTATATTCCACCAATGCTTTCTCAAATCTATTGCAACAATAGTAGACCTCTTAGTGATATACTCTACATGATTTAAACAATAAAAAATTCAATTTAAATATATCCCCTTGCCACTTACAAAGTAAGATAATCCATTTACAACAAGTGCTGCATGGCAGCGGAGTCCCTGCCAAGTTGGGATGGGAGTAAATGTGAGGTAGTAGAGACACATGGGTAGAAAGTTGAAGTAGATGTGGTTTGCATGCAGAACATAGTAAAGTAAATATATATTTTTATACATATGAAATATGTACTTTTATACATACGAAATATGTACTTGTATAAAGTATATATTTAGATTTATACATACGAAATTTGTACATTTATAAAGTATGGGGATGAGATTTTATAGAGCATCCACGGAGCCCTCATTGCATACTTAGCCAGTTTTTGGATCACGGGTTCTCGGGGTAGTGGGTTCAAAGTTGGGCCTCTTATGTTCCGTGGCCTACAAATAGCACCGACAGTTTCGCGATATACAAAATGACAAGCAGAGTGGCGGACTATAGAAATTTATCAGAAATTAATAATGTCAGTTATACAATAGAATACTAATAAGGTCTGTTACATAGGTTCGTGGAGAAAAACACCAAAAAATTAGCATTGTCGAACTATTTTGCTTTAAAACTAACGATTTTCTTGGACAAAAAAGATATAGCATTGTCGAATTGGTTTTCTTTGCACACGTTTTACAGAGCATGGACGGAGCGGTCATTCCATACTTAGCCAGTTTTTGGATCGTGGGTTCTTGGGCTGTCGGTTTAAAAAATGGGCCTCTGTTGTTCCCTTCCCTATACAAATTGACAAGCGGGATTGCGAACTATACAAACTTATTATAAAATAAATAATGTCTATTACATATCTCTGGAAATTACATCAACATTTAAAACATCAACGTCATTGAAGACCAAAAAATTAGCATACAATAGGAATTTTGCACCCAACAATTACGTCATATACATGAGACAGTAATTTATAGAATATTATAACATTGTACGAAGATTTATAGTAATTTTTATAATTCTATAAAACTTCATACATTTTGTATTGAACAATTACGGAATTGTGGGTTGGCGGAGTCCCGGGTTCACACTTTTCATGTCCAGTGTGCTACGTGATATACATTTTGCACCAAAGACTTTCGTCATATACATTTTGCAGCGAACAATTCCGTGATATACATGACACAGAGAAATTTATAGAATATTATAATGTTGTATGGAGATTTAAAGTAATTTATATAATGCTATAACATGTCTTAGTTAATGAATAGTATAAACAATTTTTTAAATTTTATTCAATATTTTTTTTGTATAAGTAAGATTGTATAAAAGTCTGTCAAAATGAAGGAGTACAGATAATTTCCATGGTTTCAAGATGTAAATACTGAGTTGCCCTGAGGGAAAACCAACTCAGCTAGCCAAACCGCTTCATAACTTAAGTGTAGATTGTCACTGATGCAAAAAGAGTTCAAAATTATGGCCCGAAAGGGTGGGTGCTAGAACTGTGGAAAGTGTAGATAGCCTAATTATAATAACCATGGACAAATGCATGAAAGGTCGGCATGCACATGACAAAAAAACAGACAAAAAAAACAGAGATCACCGATATGGGCTGTAGTGCGGCGACACAGCCATGCAAAAGGCGCGAAATGTCATGTCCCCAGGAGGAGGTGGCTCCTCCTGGACTGGTGTATGGTCCAGTTGCATAGCATTCTCCATCTCTGATGGTAGGTGATCTTCCTTATGGACGTCCTCCAGGCATGATGGAAGCCTCTGGTCCTCGCAGTCTGCGTCTGCGTGGACCAAATTTTCCAGTGGCAACATTAGTGCCGAGGTTGCTGCTACTTGGGCTGTTGCTGATTGGGCTACCTCTGGTGCGAGGAGATGAGCACCTTGTAATGCGGAGAGAAACTATAGGAGTCGAGAGGCTTTGTCATCCAGGGTCTATAGGTGGAACCGAAGGTTGTCCATGTCTTGACGCAGGTCGAATACCAGGTTTTGCACCAGTGCAAGGCCTGTTTTCCACTCGCATTCTGGGTTAGCGTTGGAACCTACTCGAGATTGGGGTTGCCGTCGTGAATTTTGACTGGCTTCTGGACCATCCATCTGAAATTGGGTGTCATGAAGCTGGTCCTGGAGTGACTGGGTGGCCAGAGAGTTGGGAGGGGCCAAAGGGCCTGGGTGTGAAACATATGTCGAATTGGCTAAAGGTCCTAGGTTGTTGTTCAGTGAGGCCCCTGAGCAGTCCAACTCCTCCATTCTATTGGCAAGGGACGTAAGAAGGGGTGAGAGAGATGCAGGAATTTGAGTCAACTATGCCAGGGAGGAGGACGAGGTGGTCGAAGAGTAGGAGGATAACGGGGAGGGAGTAGGCGGGGGACGCAGGACCAGGTGGGGTCGGTTTGGCTGGCAGGATGGTCAACCTTTGGAATTCCTTGGTAGCCGGGGCATCTTCGGGATAATGGAAGAGAGAAAACGTGGCAGGAACAGATCAGGGCAGGACAAATGCAGAGCAGGGAAAGGCTGGGCAGGAAGCCGAGCTCTGAGAAGAAAAAGCAAGAAAGAATGAGCCATCTGGACTTGCTGGAGCAATTGAAATAGGTCGGGCAGCTGGTGAGGTTCCATAAATGGCCGCACACGCAGAGTAAAGGCGCAACGAGGGTACTGATCCATCGAAAAGATGTGAAGGTAGAGGAGGGGGCACTGAGAGTAATGATGCTATGCCTCGAGTGAGCTGAACTTGAATTGATTAGGCAGTTGGGAGTGAGTGGAACACATTCGTCACATCACCGGCGCCACGAAGTATCACTCCTGGCTGCTCCGCTCGACGCGTGTGCTCTACTAGCACCCCATCCGCGGGAAAGGGAATAAATGCGAAGGAGTATAGACACATGGGTAGGAAGCTGAAGTACATAGGTACGTGGGAAAAAAAATGGGAAAATAGTGGTAATGTGGGTTACATAGGTTTCTTGAAAAAAAAAAAAAAAAAAAATTAGCACTCCTGCACACAATAGAAATTGAAATTTATGAAATGAAATGTTCCTGAATAGCATAATTTATACATACCAAATATGTAATTTTACAAGGCGGAGTCATGATTCAATAGTTAGCGAGCTTTTGGATGGCGGCTTCTCGGGATGTTTCTGTTCTTCCGTGCCCTACAAAAAGCAGAGATAGTTCCACCATTTACAAATTGACAATCAAAGTTGCGGACTATTAGAATCTTAAGGGCATGGTGTCCAAAAAATTTAACATTTCCGAAGTACTATTCTTTAGATATGCTTTGCATATGGTCGTGGAAAAAATACACAGAAATAGTAGTAATGTGCTGGTGCGCTGAAATTCGGGCTTTGTTGTTCCGTGGCCTACAAATTGCACCCAGAGTTCCACGACATACAATTTGACAATTGGAGTTGTGGACTATTTTATATTTAAGGGCATACATATGTTACAAAGAAGAGTTGTTAGATACCAAACATGTAATTTGATTAAGTAGATATATAGACCATTGTGGCTGTCAGGCTGACAGGCTGAAAATTGTGCTCCCATAGGCTCGTGGAAAAAAGCATAAAAAGACTACCAATACAGAATTAGTTTTCTTTAAAACAAAGGCATGGGAGCTTCATTCCGGGTTGTCGAGGTGGTGGGCTAAAAATTGGGCTACTGTTGTTCTGTCGCCTACAAATAGCACCGAGAGTTCCGCGAAATACAAATTGAGAAGCGGTTTTGCGAACTATTTGAATTTTTGGATCTCGGGTTTTCAGGCTGTTGGGATGAAAATTGGTTTTCTGTTTTTCTGTTCCCTACAAATAGGCCTGAGAGTTCTGCGATATACAAATTGACAAGCGGTCTTGTGGACTATTTGAAATTTTGGATCGCGGGTTTTTGGGCTAGGGGGCTGAAAATTGGCCTTCTGTTGTTTCGTGGCCTACAAAAATCAAATATGTAATTTGATGAAGTAGATATATAGAGCATGCATAGAAGTTTCATTCCGGGTTGTCGAGATTGCGAGCTAAAAATTGGGCTTCTGTTGTTCCATGGCCTACAAATACCACCGAGAGTTTTTTGATATACAAATTGACATGCTGCTTTGAGGAATAAAATTTTTGAATGGCGGGTTCTCGGTCTGGCGGGCTGAAAATTGGGCTTATGTTGTTCTGTGGCCTACAAATAATCTGTAGATTTCCGCGATATACAAATTGACAAACGGACTTGTGGACTATTTGAAATTGAAGGTGCTCATGTCGAACAAGTTTAACATTCCTGAATTAGTTTTCCTTTTTACATATGTTGTTGGAGTAAAAAAAATAAAAATAGTACTGACGCTTTTACATAGGCTGGTGGAGAAAAGTATGAAACAAATATGATTCTTGAATTAGTTTTCTTTAAAAAAGAGGCTTCTCGACTTAGGCATTTTTTGGATCGTGGGTTCTCAGGCTGGAGACCTGAAAAACGTGCTTCTGTTCTTCCGTTTCCTACAAATAGCACCAACAATTCCGAGATATACAAATTGAGAATCAGAATTGCAGAGTATTTGACTTTCAAGGAGCTCGTGTCCCAAAAATTCAACATTCGTTTAGTAGTTTTCTTTACATAGGTTTTACATACGCTGGTGGAAAAGAGGGGAAAAGGTATAATACCAATGTCTGTTACATAGGGAGGTGGGAAGAAGGACGAAATAAATAGCATTCTTGAATTAGTTTTCTTTAAAACAGGGGCTCCTCGACACAAGAAATTGAAATTTATGTATTTATAGGTTCTTGCAGACCATAAACTATACATAGAAAATAAATAATTTTTTAAAGTAGACATTTACTTTTATAGATATGAAATATGTACTTTCATAAAGTATGGGGATGAGATTTTATAGAACAACGATGGAGCCCTCATTCCATGTCCTACAAAGAGCAGGCAGAGATACACGGTGTACAAATTGAGAAGCGGGCTTGTGGACTATTTTAATTTTAAGGGCCTTTGTGACAAACATTGTGCAGGACATGTTGCAAAGATGCAAGAAATGACAATCTCTTTACGTTTGAGTAGAAAGAAAGTAGTGAACACAATTTTATGACATTTATATAAAAAAATAATAAAACATGTTACATATTGCTGAAAATTTAAAGAAACACACACACACACACACACACATATAAGTGAAATCTGATATCTGAAATTTGAGTAAGCGATTTATGTCATAGTTCATTCTGAAAATGAAAAATCTAGGAACACATAAAAGCAAGAGGAAAACTAGCCTTCCCGAATTAGAGCATAGACGAAACCCTCATTCCATACTTAGCCAGTTTTTGGATCGCGGGTTCTCGGGCTGGGGACCTGAAAAGAGGGTTTCTGTTGTTCCATGACCTTCAAATAGCACCGAGAGTTCTGTGATGTACAAATTGATAATGGGACTTGCAGACTATTTTAATTTCAAGGGGCTCGTGTACCAAAAATTTAACATTCGGGAATTACTTTTCTTTACATAGGTTTTACACACGGTGGTGGAAAAATGTACAAAAAATATAGTACCAATGTCTATTACATAGGGTGGTGGATAGGAGGACCAAATAAATAGAATTCCCGAATTAGTTTTCTTTAAAATAGGGGCTCGTGGATAAGAGAAATTGGAATGTATCAAACTATAGGTTTTTGGAGAGCATAAATTGTACATAGAAAAAACGTAATTTTTAAAAGTAGATATTTACTTTTATACATACGAAATATGTACTTTTATAGAGCATGTACAGAGCCCTCATTCTATATAGTGTGATGAAGCCCAGATTACATACTTAGGCAGTTTTTGGAGCGCGGGTTGTCGAGCTGGTGGGCTGAAAATTGGAAAAAAATGAAACGTGTTACATATTCTTGGAAATTTAAAGAAACATATATATATGTGTGAAATATGATATGTCGAATTTGAGTGAGTGATTTATGTCATACTTTATTTTGAAAAAGGGAAAAAAAGAATAGAGATAAAATAAATAGAATGACTTCACATTCAGCATAACTGAAGATAAAAAATCCAGGAAGACATAAATATATAAGGAGACAAAAGAATAGTTTTATTTGGAATATATGAAAAAAATAATAGTTTGTTACATATCCCTGGAAATGTAAATGCGTTTGTCATATAGATCGGGATTGGGGCTCCCACGGACCATATCAGAAATATGTACAAGAAATAGGAGTGTGGAAAGAAGTTGGACACGCTAGAATGTAATACCTGAAAAGTAGAAATGGGAAGATCAATTTTTGTCTATAGATTTCTACTCAGAAAAGGAATAACTAGATTGATAAAGAAATGACTATCACTATACACTTACAGGGATGGTATGTATAAGTAATTTTTGTGTTTGGTTGGTCATGCCTTTCCCTACTGGTTTTTGTGGGCAACCCACTTCAATAACTGGATTGATACACAGAGGATTTATGCATTTGCCTGTTAGATTTCGTGGTTGATCCACTTCAAGTTCTCTTCAATATATCTTCTCAAGGGGGTGACGTTGATTTCATTGCAGATTCGAATGTTGAAAACTTCATTTTCTAATTCATTTAGATCAATTGAAAGTTTACACAGACCTTCATGAATGTCTCCATTCTATAATGAATACTCAACTAGCCAGTTGTCCACCTATTCTTCATGATATTCAACAATTCTGTAAAAAGTTTCTAAAGACATGGCCTTCAAATTATCAACTTGTTGATCAAAAGCTTGCTTGGTTAACATCGGTGAGCTGAGGATTAAACTGGGGTCCTGGAAGCCGCTTGTCTTTCCTGCTAAGTCTATTTTGGTGAGCTTTGTGAATAATGTTTCTTTCTTTGATATTGCTTGCTCACACGATTGCACGATTAGGTACAGGTTCTTCAGTTTCTGTTTCCAGCATGCTTCTAATTGAGTGAGCCTTTTTTTGGACGAGAGATCGTGTTGTCTTCTTCTCATCTCTGGCATGTTGTTGACATGAAAGGCGAAAGGGATGACTGAGTGCACATAGAAATTTTCTTCATTCTTTAAATCCGTCTGCAGAAGTAGGAGCAAGTTATGTGCCCTTCTCCCCAGGGAATCCATATTCTGTGATGTTTCCCAGGCCTTGGCAATCAGTTCTATTCTTTTGTTGATATTTTTCTCCACATATCCTCTACAGGATGCGAGGAAGCTGGAGGACCCTTTTAGATTTTTTGTAGGGGTGCATGTAGTCACAGGCATGTCTATTTCCAAGGAACTGCCAAGCAATGGCATAGGAAACAAAGCTTCCTCTAATTCCTTAATCCAGTTCTTTAGTTTGGCATTTTCGACTTCAATGACTCCAACGAAATCATGAAGAGCATCTCCGGTTTCCCTGTGAAGTTAAGAGATTTTCGATGCGTGCATATTGGCAAGGTCAAGTTCTGAACGATGTTTTCTTTTCTTATTTTTTACATCTCTTTTTTCAATGATTATTTTTTTTGATTCGGTTTCAAAAACAATGCTCTGGAATACGAAGGATTCATCTTCGTAAAAAATTTCGGTACCAACCATGTCCATTGAGCAGGCATGTTGAATTGCATGTGTGGGCTGATCAAGGTTGCAGAATATTCTTTCCAGATCAGTGTCAAGATCCATGTTTTGACGGTAAATTTCGGGCTAGTCCGCCTCCCCTACAATTCTTTTTCCGTTCTTCTGCACGAGAAGCTCTTGAGGAAGATGTTCACTGTATCTCTACAAAAATGCTGTGGAGCTGCTGGTAGTAGTTTATCAAAAGGTCATCTGGCTTCAGAGGATGCTTGAAATGAAGAAATGGAGGGGACAATATAAACCCCCGCAAACATTGCTTCAATGCGTGCAAATGGAAACTGTCCTCATTAATGACAATATCTATGAGTGTTGTATGGTGACCTGTTAGAAGTAAAGCACAGTTATTGCAAACTTAGAAGTGCGAAGGTGAGGGTTACGATGGAGAACATTTAAGGATTGGAGGTTTTGTGAACGAACCAAGCTGGCAGCATGCGAATGACATTGCATGGTATTTTAAATTAAGACTGGGAAGCGATTGGAGGTTTCATGAAGGAAGCAAGATGGTAGCCTGTGAATGACATTCCATGGCATTTGAAATTAAAACTGGGAAGGGAGAAGAAATGCTTCGCAAAAATTGCATTAATGGCAAAACTTCTCGAGCCTCGTGTGCATCAATGACAACTTAGACGGTAGTTGCACGATGACTTGTTAGCATTACATATTTAGAAAGAAGACATATATACACATATCTATAAACAATATTTTTTATTATGCACATGTGCGAAGGTAACGACCACAGGGAAGAGCAAGGAAGGAAGGAATGACCAAGTCTGAAAGTGCATGGTTCGGGATCGCAGGTTCTCGAGCGGGCGGGTTCAAAAGAAGGCCTCTATTGTTCGGTGTTCTACAAGTAGCATACAAAGTTCCACGATATACAAATTGAGAAGCGGACTTGTGGGCTAACCGAGATTTGATAGACCATCTACAGTTTCTGGATCGTGGGTTCTCAGGCTGGTGGGGTAAAAAACGATGCTCTATTGTTCGGTGCCTTGCAAATATCTTACAATAATAAATTGAGAAGCGGATTTGTGAGGTGACCGACTCAACATTCTACTCCATGGCTAGTGGGCTCCCACAAACAAGCAATACATATTTGCGGGCTGTACATTGGGCCGATTTCCGCCATATAGAAATTGGGTTCTCGGGCTGGCAGGTTCAAAATTGCCTAAGAAAAGAAAAGGGCTCCGTTCGACTCCCACTGCATATTTCATATTTCATGTGCAACACCAAGTCTATGATTACCAGATCAGTGTGTGTAGAAATGAGGCAAAAGTAAATATGTGCCTTTATAAAGTATGGACATGAGATTTTATAGATCATGTACCGATATCGCATTCCATACTTGCGGGTTCTTGGATGGGAGGGGTCAAAAAATAGGCCTCTATTGTTCCATGTTTTACAAATAGCACATACAGTTCCACAATATACAAATTGACAAGCGGACTTGTCGGGTGGCTGAGAATTTATAGAGCATGTACAGTTTGCGCATCTCACGTTTTCAGGTTGGCGGGGTTAGAAACGGACCTCTATTGTTTAGTGCCCTACAAATTGATTATGATGCACAGATCCCTTATTCCATACTTAGCCACTTATTTGGATCACACACTTGTGAGCTGCACACTGTGCCTCTAATGTTCTGTGTCCTGCAAATAGTAATTATAGTTGGGCGATATACATATTGACAAATGGACTTGCGGGCTGGCTGTGTCAACATTACAGTTCTGCTGGATGGCGGTAATGTAGCGTAGCATCTTCTTGGTGCAAGAAAAAGAAAATAAAAAAAAAACATACCTGCAAACAAGTTTGACAAATTCAGATAAAGTAAAGGAAAAACTGTTTACTATGGAACACAGGCAGTAAAATAATGCACCTTTGCATTGATTCCTGTACATCTCTGGGTAGGAGTTCTTTATGCCCTCTAGTTTTCCTTTCTGTTTCTATCAACAAAAGTACAAAAAAAAGGGATATGAACATAAGCTCAGATGTTAAGAAAAAGGAAACTACTATGTACATATACACAAAAAAAAATTGAATAAGATGAATAGAGTCACAAATAGTTTTTTTGAGGATGTATTTTCTTTTTTCTTTTTTTGCACAATGTATATTTTATAATTAGAGTAGAAGACCGTATGTATGCTCACCAAAACGCTATGTGTAGAAATCAGGGATACATATATGCTTTGAAACATAGAAATATGAGTTTGCAATAAGTTTGATGTATATGTCATAATTCAAGTGCAATACTAATTGTATCGTGATCAGACCAATATGTGTCTAAAACAAACATACTGTATTGAGAAATGGACACATTGGACCAGACATGGTCAATAAGTGCGTTTTGCAGATGGACTGTGTTGTTTAGAAGAAAGTGCAGATTGTATTTGCACATGTAGTTTTGCAATTCTTTTGTTTTGCCAGTGTTTTGTAGCATGTCAATATTGAAGTCTCCTACAATTACAATGGATTTGTTCAGATGGAAATGGTCCAATGCATTGGAAATAACATTTACTATGTTGGAGAATGTTGCATGGGGATCAACGTACAAATTTAGTATTGCAACTTATGTTCCATGGGATTTTTTTTTGGCAAGCACCAATTCAACATTATTTTCTTCAATATGTATGTGGTCCAAAATTGGTACATGTTTTTTCACCAATATCATCACCCCATGTGTAATGTGACTTGATATGCAATTGTGATTTGGGAATTGTTTGTTCTACATGCATAATGCCATGTGTGTTTCGTGCAATCAAAAAATATTAGATTGCATTAAATCATAGTCATTCAGTATATCATCCATGTGTGCATTTAAGCTGCGTGTGTAAAGCGAGAGAATTGATACAGATGAATTTGTTTGTATGGATTGGTAATCATAATGCAGTTTCCATTTTGCGGTGGTCCTGAGTCGTTCCATCTCAATATCAACTTTCTGTTTCACTTTGAAGTTATCTTTTGTCAAAGGACTTAGTAAATACAAGGAGTCTATGCTTCTGACACAGGACAGTGTTGTGTATACAAGTCCATGTATCCGAATTCCAATAGGCTGAAATGCAACATTATCAAGTGTTAGTCCTTGTGATTTGTGGACTGTACATGCACATGCAAATTGGAAACTGTTTGTGAATCTTCAGTCGACCTGTCTTTGCTAATGTCGATATTGGCTTTGATATTCACAAAATAAGAGTCCAATCGCTCGCAGTGTTTGAATTATATAGATAAGACAACTTGCTTTCTTGTCGCTTTCCTATATGCTGTTCATGGAACTTAATCCAAAGGACATCTACTTTTTCTGTCTTTGTATAGCCTTTCAGTATTCCATCTGCACCATTCACCAAGCCATCATGTGAGTCATAGTTACAGACATATATTTCAACTAGCATTTCTAATTTCAGTGCATGGTGCAAAGGCAAAGTGATTGAATGTTCATGACGTGGGACATTTCCTTGGTTCTCTTCTTCCAAGTCAATCGAATTGATGATGATATCATCGCCAGGCATGAGCGAAAACATGTGGCTATTATGCTTTGCAACATCCTTATTTCTGTAGAACAGGTAAGGGAACATTGGATCTATTGGTGCAGACCGTAAGCACCTCAAATTGATATAGGTCAAGTCATCATATGTTTGGTTGTTTGTGCACATTCTATTCAGAATTGCTATGAATGTTTCATCTGTCTGGCGCATTGTAGTATGCAACTCAAAGCATTTAATATTGTCTCTCCAGAAGTCATGGGTCACTGTTTCCATGTTAACGACAGGTTGTTCAAATATCAAAGAATCTTGGATGGGTTGTTCCTAGTAAACATCGCCACATAAGATCATGTCAATGTTTCCAAAGTATTTGGTCTGCACATGTTTTATGATTCTTAGCCGACTGTTAATGGAATACAAGAACCGACTGCCAATCAAAGATGTTTCATCTATAAAGAAAAGTTGGATTTCCTCGTAAAGCTTAGATAATGTATCCAACATTTCCTTGCTAAGTGGAAGAAACTGTGACTTGTTAAAAGGCATTAAAAATGCAGAGTGGACTGTTGTTCCACTAGCATTGTATGCATCTTTTCCTGTGTATGCAACTATTAGGCCTTTTGGTTTCATAGGATTAGAGCAATTGTTTAAATCATAGATTCGTATAAGCATTTGGAACAATGCTTTAGCTATGAATGTCTTGCATGTTCCTGCTCCGCCTATAAGGAACACGTGCACATGACTGTTCATGTTCAATCATTTTTTAAGGGAAATTTCCTTTACAATTGTTTGTTGTTCACGATTCAACATATGTCTTATTTTGTGGTATTCATTATTTTCAATCAGGAAAGGATGTTTTGTAACTTGAAAACCAAGGTTGATACGTTTTTCACTTTCAGTCGTTGGAGGACGAGGAAAATCCGCTTGTAAGTCATAGGAATCAGAAGGAGTTATGGTTGTTTTTTGGTTTCTAAATGTCTCATCATGATCGCCAGGGTTTTCTAGGTCATTAAGTGAAACTTCTAGATCGCCCCATGTTGGATTAACATTATAGGTAAATCTAGCTTCATTGATATGCACTATAGTCTCAAAGGCAACATACACATCCTCCCATGTAGAGAAGTTATATATTAATGTCTCTTCGTTTTCATGTAACGGAATGTACAACAACAATTTTTCTCTACAATAGTTTTCATAGTCACAATGTTTATTGTATTTGACAAACCGTATAACAAAGGGTTTTTTCCTTTTTGATATGGGTGTACCATTTTTTTTGTAATGTGATACAAATTCTGCTAATCAGATATGCCTAATAGGAGATGGACACTAGATGTAATAATCAATAATAGAGCGACATATGACATCCTCTGAATTGTCAGGTTCTTGTTGCAGCAAAACTGGTGGTTTAAGCATAAATGTGCATTTTTCAAGTGGAGATGTGTTTATGAATACACATTTTCTTGAACTACAAGTGAGGGGCAAAGAAAGGGAAATGTGAAATGCTTGCTGAGCAAACATTTGTTGAAGATTAAGCAATGTATTTCCAAGGGTGATTATCATTTGTATGGCATCAATATGACTTCTTTCATGTTCTTTGCGTATTTTTCTGAATGCAGATGTCATAGATTTGTGAATTTTCGTCATATACGAGGTGCAGTAGGATGCTGCAACATATGCATTTAGCACGCACTGTGCATCTGTATTTGCTTTCCACATAACTGGCATGTGCTTGGAGAAACTGTTGTTCCAAATATGGGAGAGTTTTTGTTTAAGGAAAAGTGTTGGTTGCCTAAGCATTATTTGTATGGCTTGGATGTACTCATCTTATGATAGATTTACCTGTGTCAAGAAGGCATGAAAGCTCATCATTTCATAAAATCCTCCTTGTTCTAGAAATGCGAACAAGGATTTAGATTTCTCAACAACAACACTATCCTCTAAACTAACTGGCTCTATGATTCTTGTAGCTCTCATTGGCGGAACGAGAAATATGTATCTACAATGCGAGCTTTTTCGTTTTCTACAACTTCTTGTATGGTAATGTCTATGGACTTTTGCAAGGTCTAGTTCCAAATGATTTGTATTTCATGTTATGTATTTATCCACTAATTGTTCGATCTCTGAATTGTTATCAGCTCCATAGACCGGTGCACCCTCTATCCACAATAATGCGTGGTCATGCTCATTTCCCCTATTCTGGAATTCAGTAAAAAAAAAGTAGTCCGATATTTTTCCAAAAAACGTTTCATCATGGCATATCAATTGTCTCAAAGCATTTATTCTATGTCTATAGTGTCGAGTACATGTCACCGAGTCTTTTCTTATGAGGTAGTCAATGTCGTTATTTTCCAGTATATCAGTTTTTTTTTTACGTTTCCTGTTACTATGCAGGTCATAAACGACAGCTACCAATGGATCCCATCAATGCTCTGCACTTGTAAATGTGATGAAAAATGTTGGCGACTCCAATTGCCAGATCATTGCAATTTTTTTTTTTTGTTGTTGCAAATAGTCAGGAGAGGTGCGAATGTTCTTGAAATCTATGTATCCAATATTAGATTTCAGAATTTTTTATAGGTTTACTTTGTACTTCACATCCTTGGCCAACAACTTTCTTCCTTGTAATTGGCCTTTTTTTGTTCGAACCCACATGCAGGACAAAACTTGCTCTATTATTATGCGCATTGTTTTGAAATTTTTTTTTGTTATGTGACAGGAGAAGTAACCACTTGAATGTAGTAGCTCCCATCGACTATTTTATGATAACTAAATCGTTCTGTAATATCAGTGCCACATGGATCTCCATAGAACAATGTTGGAAAGTTCATTTCCTCAACAAATTTGTCCTTGAATATTCCAAGTGGACGCTGCCCCTCGCCAGGTGCGATTTCAACAATTTTGTCTTCCAAGTCACGAATGCACTGTAAATTAGTGAATCCATGGACCAATGCTTCAGTAGGTGTTTCATTCTCTGATTCATCACTTGTATTAGAATCACTAGGATTTTCGAGAGTCTCTGCAGAGTTTCCATGTTCTTCTGCGAGAACACTGTTCTAGTTGGCATTTATACAAATGTTCTCTGCTTTGTACAGGGCCCTGAAACATAATTCCTTTAATGCTTTCATAATAGCATGCACACGCACTTTGCCTGTCTGATACACATTTTTGTATTGCAAGAATCTTTTCAGAGCCATAACGATTGTAATTGTATTGTTAATAAACTGTGGCAATGCTTTTTTCACAACATCTAGTTGAACAGACATATTAGTAATTGATCCTGTTAAGCCCATCTAGGGTCGCTTATAGCCCTAAGGTCTGATTTGAGAAAATGCAATTCACAGAGAGACAAGTCTCTCCTCAAGTTCCGTAAGTGCACTTACATCTGCTAGTGGTGTATTACATCTTATTCAGTTAGGGGTTGCAAACTGTGGCAGTTTTCCATTTTCAAGCGATCATTTGCATGGAAGACAAACTTTCTCACTGGAAAATGGTTTATCGTGGGCTGTCAGCAGGAGGTATTTTTCTTGCAAATCATGCGTGAAATACTTACTGTTTTTTGAAAAAATCAATTGTTCACAAATTGCACATGCAATGGAAGGAGTGTCTTTCATTTGTTTCATGTAGGTTTGTCTTGCATTTTTTTTTCGCAGGGAAGTACAGGTAGAAACTGTTTCCTATTTTTCATGTACACCATGAACTGCCATAGTTGCATGACCATTTTGGGATATGCAATCGCACATGTTTATGTTCTGTTCTGCACGAACAAATTTCTTTACATTTTCATATGTGAGTTTCTCTCTAAAAGGAAGTGTAGCAATGTATTTTTTTCTCTCGCACATGACCTTTTTCAAGTTGTGGTAACTTACTCTACATTTCTTGCCCAAGGGCGGGATGACCTGGTGGAAATTGGGATAAATTTCACTCTCACCCAGTTTCTCAGAAACTATTTTACGCTTTTTGTTCAAGGCCTCTATTTGCTTATCAGAAGTCGGAGGAATTTGACGAATAATTTTTTTCAAATTGTGATAACTTACTCTACGTTTTTTGTTTAATCCCTCTATGGCCTCATCACAACTGAAATGAATTCTACGCACGTTTTTTTTTTCAAGCCTTGTCTGCCCATATCACAACCGGGAGGACTCTTGTTTTCACTAAAAATCATTCCACGTGTATGCAGATTTGATGTCGTTTGGGTGGCATGCACACTCAACCCTGAACTACCGATATCTGCAAGAAAAGGTTCATAATGGATATGTGATGTATATGTTTTCAATGATAGGATGTAAATTGTTCGATCGTAATTTGAATCAGTAACCCAGGAATGGACAGTGCCAGCTGGCGAGGTCGACCAAACGTAGATCTTCACCTTGAATACCATAGACAACCATTGCAAACAGAATCTGCAACCCTCCATATTCCCTTATTCATATGGAAGCGCCGTGTTCACAAGGTATTCCTGCCAACTTCCAACTACCGACATATTTTCCATGAGATATGGGAAAAGGTGCTGATGCAAGCACCTAAAATCCTGTTTGCTACCGCCTATAATTGCATTGCAGAAGGACTGTACAATGTAAAGACGTAGTGACTGAAAATCAAACTCGGCTGCTACCAAACAACAAATTGCATTAAACAAACTATCTCCACAGCTAGACATAACATTTGTTGCCAACTGTAAACCATAACAATCTATGCCATCCAAAATCTGTTTCCATTGCGATTGAAGGTCTTTGCAAATGAAAACAAGTAGATACGAGGACCTTCTATATTTCATATGGACATTTTTCTGTACAACAGTGGTTCATAATGGCCATTGAGGACATCGACATCATGGAACAAGATGCAATATGGATTGTCAGATGCATTTTTGTTGAATAGTAGATATCTTGTTTTTCTTGTTAATGACCATATGCCATCTGATATATTCATCCAGTTAGACAACTACCGAATACAAAATGTATTTCCCCAAAGTCCCCTCTGATGTGCAGGCAGAACTAGAGATGTAGATAGCTGCATCTTTGAAAAATACTTAGCCACATCATGTATTCCATGCAACTGCTGAAGAAAATCAGATTCCAGTTCGTATTCATAGGACTGCAAAGCCTCATCATCGCCATTTTTAAAACAGGACAAGAAATAATCTATCAATCCATTGCGTAGCTCGGTCGATGAATACCAAAAATGCAATAGAACCTGGAATGTATCGAAAAGGAAATCCCCAATAGTATACAAGAATGCATCCAATCTAAAAAAGCCATTCCTACGCAAAACCACATCAATGCTGTCATGTACAATGGACTGTGTATCTTTTTCATACGACTCAACATATATTACCTCTTTCATCTTTTCATCTATCATTTTGAAGCTGTTTGCCAGATACTTTCAGTTTCTATCAAAACAGAGAAAAGCACAGGCAAAAAATAAAAACTAGCAAAATAAAGAAGAAAAGCAAAATAGCGCACCAATCCCCATATGTATCTTTAAACCTTCTTCTTCTCAACTTGAATCCCCCCTAGTTCCCATAACAGATGAGAAGAAAACAGATCGACACTGAAAACTGAACCAAATAGAAGAAAGACCACAAAAAAATAAAACCATAACTTAACTCAGCAGAAAGAAAACATGCAGACACAGTTTTCCGGCCCACAGAGTAGAAGCATACACTGCGTCTACACCCCGCCCGATGGTTCCCTCTTCTGATAGCTCCCAACTACTTTTCGTAAAGCCCCATGCATTGCAATTTTCGGAAAAACTATGGACGCACATCCGCCATATGGAGACACATTGTTTCCAGGAACATAAACTAAGAGCACAAACAAAAATGGTTTGGAACAGAATATTGAAAATCAACAAGAACATGGAAACTTACCCGTCAACAAAGGATGAGAAGACCTCAGTGCCAAAAAAAATGCAAACCGCAACAGCAAGTCCAACAACTTGCAAAGTTGAAGAACAACAAACTAGTGAATAACCACGAAGAGCTCAAACTGCAACTGTAGGACCTCAACCTTGCAAAGTTGAATCAAACAAGAACCAAAATCATGGAACGAAAAAACGAACAAGGATGGAGCACAAGAGCAGGGATGCCGGGCATGAACAAAATTGTATTGCAAGGCATCTGTACAATAAACATTTAAGACTGGCAGAGCTCTTAAGTGAACAATTAAGATAGTAAGGACCATCAAAGGGTGTAGTCCTGTGCAAGCATTTAAGAAAATATGCAGCGTGGCAGGACTGTTCTCTCGAAGCACACAACAATAAAGAAAAAATCAGACATAGCAATATCGTGGAGAATGTATTCCACCCAGTAGAAAATGCTAAGGGAAACATTCGAACTAATGCTAGCATTAATCCATGTTCCACGAATGCATAAGAAAATTTATGATTCAAAAAGACCATATACTACCAAATACTTTGGAAATGCAAACATATTTTACATTGGGAATAACGAAGGCAACAATAAGACCTCCAATCCGTTGTCCAATCAGAACTTGAAAAACATGATACTTTTTATTATATAAAAATCGATATTTTCACTTCCCTTGTTCCAACAATAGACAATAGGGAAATATTTATGATCAACACACAAGCTAATTCCAAGTCAACGATTTATCGATCGCTATAGTCCCTCTATGCCCACGACATGGACTAATAATGTGGATGTAAGTGCATTCATGTTATTCAAGATGCATAAACATTTCAATTTAAATATATCCCCTTGCCTCTTACAAAGTAAGATAATCCATTTGTATATTTAAATTGAAATTTTTATGCATTTTGAATAACATAAATGTATTTACATCCATATTAGTAAAAATGGATTATCTTACTTTGTAAGATAATCCATTTACACTAATGTAGATGTAAGTGAATTCATGTTATTCAAAATGCATAAAAATTTCAATTTAAATATATAAATGGATTATCTTACTAAGATAATCCATTTTTACTAATATGGATGTTTATGCTATTCAAGATGTATATGTCCACCACCGTTTCCTTTTTTACTAAAAAAAATCCCTTTCCATGATAAGAGTACAATATCCAATGAAAATCCAAACCCTAATCAATAAAAAAAATATCCCATAAATACAAAAATTCCAAAAATTCCAAACCTCAACCAATGAAAAAAATCCCACAAATACAAAAATTCGACATGCTATGAAAGCTTAGTGCATGTTCCAATGATAGAATTGTATATAGAGATTGTTTAACCTCATTATAATAATAAGTAAACTTTTGTAACCAAACAACTACTACAACACTAAGGAAAATGACACTAAGGAAATTGATCAAAATAATATATAGAATTAACCCATCAAAATTTTCACATTATTATAGTCAAAAGAAAACGGAGTCTCGTTAATGTTAATTGGACAACGTTTCCCACTCACAATTTAATGTTATAATTAAATGTATGATAATGAAAAGAAATAAAAATAAGGTTATAATTAAATGTATTATAATTTTAAAAATAAAAAAGTAAGTCTCATTAGCATTATTGTTTACAAAGCATTTACAGTTCATAATTATATGTATTTTATA
>ML822967.1:76831-100654 GCA_009831015.1 Picea engelmannii
AGTTGTATGAGCCTCCATTGATTGATGATCAAGGAGAGCATGTTCAGATTCCTTCCATAGATGATTTTTCTCCAGAGTATCTAACAGAACTGCAGGAAGACACCATCCTTGACAGGAGGATGCGAACTTCAAAGCGAGGAAATGTGGAGTATTTGTGAGTTGGTCTTAAAGGGACGAATCCAAGAAATGCCAAGTGGATTGAGGTTGGAAGGGTGAGGGAACTTTAACCTCATCTTCACATAGACTGAGAATAGTCTTTTGGAGGTCCAAAAGCTTCCCAATGGGGAGGTGTGATCAGGGGATCAAATTTTGCTCAAATTTCAAAGTGCTCGAAATGTGACGACAACAGTGCCATTGCGTCCGTCTCGTCTTCCTGATTCCAGCGGTATATTTACTTTGTCAAATGGACGCCGTATGGAGAAGATATCGCGATCTGTTCGCCAAGCCAAACAGGCAAAAAAATTTGATGCTGACTGTACCTGTCCATACAGTCTGTACGGTCTAACGTGGCAGGATCGTACGACCGTATAGTGGTGACATGTCAGATGCTGATTGGTTGACTGTTGGTGAGTTGGGTGTTGACACGTGTCATGTACCTGGCGAATGGTGTGAGGACACGTGGCCCAATCTGGAGGCGCCATGTGTCACTCATTTTTTTGTTCATATGGTTGTTGTATAAAATATATGGGAGTCCGCAGGGTTCGACCCCCGGACCTCCCCAATGCATACGCCTTCGCACGACAGCTCGACCATTGGGCCACGAATTGGTACTTCTTATGTACATCCATTTGATTATATTTGATTTAAAAACAATGTATATCCGATGGGGGGTCGAGCCGGGGGTTAGCCCCAGCCCGTGGTCATGTGTTCTTTGTATATAATCGTGCCATATAATCCGACTGTTGGCGTGGATTTGTAAAACATAACCCATAGTTTATACGACCATATATTAATGTATGTGCACTGTTGTTTGGTGCGTGGGGTTTGTAACATAGCCCATGGACCTTTGTATTAAAACATGTAACCGTATTTTATATGCATGCGGTTGGCACGGGGTTTTGTTATGAAACCCGTGGTTTATCATATGACCAAAGCGCGGGAAAAGGAGTTCCAACGGTTATGGCAGTTTAACCACCTTTTATCAAAGTGCGAGGTCACATGGCCATATGCCCAGGTGTCGAGGCGGTTAGGGGCTGGCGCGCCCTTAATCGTCCTATGGTTTGCACCATTGGCGCGGTTGCACCCGATGCTGAGTTTTTGCGCTTAAAAGAGCGTGTGAGCCAGGTTCAATGAGGGGGGTGCGAATTGTAGAACCAAAGACAGCAAGCTTGAAGAAGGAGACTTCCAGGAGGCCTAACTTCTTCGTTTTTCGACCGATTGAGGTGCCAAAAGAGCCCAGACAGGGGTTTTGGGATGCTGGGAAGCCATTGGAGCAGTCAGTTTGTCAGTTTGAGCATTGTAAGACATCTTTTTGAGCACTTTTTGAGCAATTAATAATAATGATCTATTGGGAGCTGGACCAGGAGATGTAGCCCATAAGAGGGGTGAACTCTTTTATCAATTGTTGTGCTTATGTATTTATGTTCATTGATTATGCTATTGTTTATGTGTAATTTGCATAAGTAATCCTTTAATTTATGTGTTGCAAACTGATCCTTTTGCTTTAAACACATAACATTCACTTGCAATAAGTTTTCAAGTTTTTCAAGTCTTCTTCATTTTTAGATCAGAATGTAACCATAGGCGGGTAATAGAAATTGTATGGGTGGATAAAACGACATATTATCACTATAAAAGTTTCTATTTCAAAGTTTGTTGAGCTACTTTTGGGTGTGGTAACGAACTTGAAAGAAAGCCATGTTCTTTGTCAAAGTTTGTTTGATTTCCTTTGGATGTAGTTGTAGACTCCATATATTTGGCGTCACCTCTGAACGTTCCATACCTTTATGTGGGCCGCCATATTTTCCACCGCTGTGACGAAAGATATATTCTTATGTGATCTGCAACACTTGATACACTTGCCATATTTGTGTTGATGCATTCTGCAACATTTGATACAGTTGCTAGACCTGTGTTGCCCAAAGAAGCCATGTACTTCAACAGAATAACATTTTGCATCTTCCTTTCATGTTTCTTCCAATCTACTGTAATAAAACAAAGAAGTTCAACATACAAATCTTCAGGTAGGATTTTCAACCAAACAGATGATTGAATACAGGGAGAATAACAGTCAGAACATACTTGAATTGTTTTCCTATCCCATAGCTAATGTGACATAAAATGATTCCCTCGACTTTGAATTTGGACTGGATCACATTTCTAAGTTGTCTCAGATGTCAATGGTCAGGAACATTGCAAGGAACGCACCTTAAACCCAAAGTTTTTGACGATAGAGGGAAATTAATAGTTGACAAACAATGGAATGTTGAATAACCAACCATTGCAAGCAGGCCATATCTGGAAGAGACAAGATATTCAAAAAACTGGGATAGATCTAGTTGGCAGCACCAATTAAGTCCAAGACCCGAAATTGATATTCAACTCATTTTTTACGAATATTTTCAATGTACATATTTTTTTCTGGCCGGCGACAGGACAAATCACAATCATTGTGGAAAACAATCTCAGTTGTATTTTGTAACCCGTATTATTTGAATATAGAATCATTGCGGGTTTTTTTTTAAAAGTGTTTTCCAATCTCTGGTATTGCTTTTCATTTTATTTTGTACCTTTTTTCCATGTGTGTCGTTAAACATGGACGATGAGATTTTATTTCTGCTCATCACTACTTCAATTTAAATAAAAGGCTACTATGTTCGTTGCTTACATTTTACATTGAAGAATAATTTGTCATAGGCCATACTTGTATGGCATGGGCCCTATACTTAAAGAAAGAAATTGGAGGACCCGTCCTGCTTTCATTCTTCGGGTCCCGTAAATAGAATGAATTAATGACTTACAACAAGGCAGCTCAAGTGTTGAAGCAATGTTCATGTTCAATATCTTGCATATATTGCAGCTTCTTCTATTGAAATAAATATAAAAACTTCCTCTTGGGAAAAACTTAGCCAGTTATCTGGCCACTGGGTCCCGGGTTTGCAGTATTGAATAACTATGTTCCATGTTCCATCATATACATCTTGCAACCAAAGAGCTTCTGTGATCTGCAATTTATGCTTTAAGTAGTGATAACTCACCAGGGGTTTGAAAATATTTGCATTAATAAAGGAACGGTTGAAGCTGCCTTAATTACTTAAATCACACCAAATTTTCAGTACATTTAATTTAATTTAGATATTAATGTTTATGGAGAGTCGACGTTTGCTCATGTCATTTCAAGGAATACAGGATGAATAGATGATAAGGATTTTATCTCGTTGAAACCACAATGTGAATTCATGTTTCTTGTTGCATTATATACATCTTGTAGTCAAAACTTGCATGCTTTCAACTAAATTTGCGAACCCAAGAGCATCCTGCAAATTGGGAGATCATTTGCATTTGAAACAGAAATAATCCATTGATATATATTACTATGGATACTATTCAAATAAATATAAAAAAAATCTCCAATAATACATATTAGTACGAATACAATTAAAATCGATATCAAACCTTTCTCTTGGCCAATACTTAGCCAATTATCTAGCCACCAAGCCCCAGGTTGGCGGTATCCAGCACCTATGTCCCCTGTTCCGTCATATACATATTGCAACAAAAGAACTTCAGTGATCTGCAGTTTATGCTTTTACTAGTAAGAACCCACCACGGGTTCAAAAACATTGCCATTAATAAATGAAAAAAAAAAAGGTTTTTCAACTGTCAGATATAATTTCCCCTTTTCCTTTTCCCATCCATTATCTCTTTCTGGATTTATACATAGTCGTATTTCTATGATCGGTAGTTGTAGGGTTCACGGGCTAACATATCTTCATCTCCATCTCTATCTCCACATGATGAATCCGACGAGCCACTGTTCATTTGCATACTTAGTCAATTGTATGGCCGCGGTTGTCGGGCTGGCACATACGAACTCACCATTTCTTCTTCCTGTCTGTTATCACTTTCTGGATATATACTTAGTCTCCTTTCTATGATATCCGGTTCCAGGGTTAGCGGGATGACATGTCTTCATCTCCATCTATATCCTCACATGACGAATCCGACCGATTATTGTTCCTTTCCATACTTAGCCAATTTTATCGTTGTCATTGTCGAATTCGTCATACTTACGCACTCGGTTGTTTATTGTTTTGTTATATACGTCTTGAACTCAAAACATCTGTGATCTACAATTCTACCACGCGTTCCTCGTATACATTAACTTCGTTCAAAGTATTTGTCGTTGCCTTCCATCCCCACCAACTTCGCGTCCTTCCTTATATACATTAACTATGCTCTTACTAGTGACAACTGGACACACTGGTATGAAAGAATTGGCGCCCGCTGCTCCGCTATATACAAATTGACAACCGGACTCCGATATCGTCCCATCTTCCGTGTTACACATTATGCATTGAAATGTTCTGAACTATACAATTTGGTCGTTGGGGCCTTTTATCTTCTGGAGAAACCTTGTGACCGTATTTTGGATCCTCGCATTGGTGGGTTGAAAAAAAATCCAAGTCCTAGTCATAGTTTCTTGTTCTTACCTTCCCCGTACTTCTTTCTAGCTATGAAACACCAAAGGTTTAATACTAGAACAACATCATGTAAAAAGCGTAAAAAAATCGTCATTAATAAGAAAAAATTGGGACAACCAACCATCCCTAGAGAACTTGTCTAGAAACATGCAAAGAAGATCTTTCTTACCGAAAGCAAGTCCCAGCCAGCGTTTTTGTGTTCCATACTTGCACACTTTTTCCATTGCGGGTTATTGGATTGACAACCTCAAAATTGTGTTTCGGATTTTCGGCGAGTTGCAAAGAGCACCCGGAGTTCCGCAATATACAATTTGTCCGCAGAAATGTATAAAAACTCTTAATTCTCTTCCCCCCCCCCTCTATTATCCCTTTTTGGTTCTATATTTAGTCACAGATATATGATCATGGCCTTATGGATTCACAAATTGGCAACTCTTTATCTATATATTCACACCATGAGCCCGACCGACCGTGGTCCCTTTCGATACTTAGACAATTATGTAATCACCGAGTCCCGGATTTTCGATATCCAACACCTATGTCCCATGTTCCCTCATATACATCTTGCACCCAAAGAACTTGTGTGATCTGCAATTTATGCCTTTACCGGTGAGAACTTAGCAGGGGTTCGAAAGGATTTGCATTAATAAGCAAACAGTGGATGTTCTTCTCTGAGATACTTAGTGTTTTTTTCCGTTGTCTTCTTCCTGTGTATTATCGCTTTCTAGTTATATACTTAGTCACCTTTCTATGATCGCGGGTTCTAACGTTGGCATTTTGACATATCTTCATCTCCATATATATCCTCACATGAGGAATTCGACCGACTGTTGTTCATTTTCATACTTAGTCAATTTTATGCCCACGGTTGTCGGGTTGGCGCTTTCGAACTCTGCTGCTTCTTGTTCCGTGATATACATTTTCTACTCAAAAATTTTGTGATCTACAATTCCACTGCAGACTCCATCTTTTTTCCCTTTTTTTCTTCCTGTGTATTATGGGACTATAAAGTATGGACATGAGATTTTATAGAGCATGTACGGAGTATGCATTCCATACGTAGCCACTTTTTGGATCACGGGTTCTTGGGCGGGCGGGCTCAAAATTGTCCTCCATTGTTCTATGCCCTGCAAATAGCACCTAGAATTCTGTGATATACAAATTGAATGCAGAATTTCCAAAATTCTGCATTCCATACGAATCCGACCGACCACTATTCCTTTTCATACTTAGGCAATTTTATGCCCGCGGTTGTTGGGTTGGTGCTTTCGAACTCTGCTGCTTCTTGTTCCATGATATACATTTTCCACTCAAAATTTTCGTGATCTACAATTCCACCACGGACTCCTTCGTCATTTTCCTCTTTTTTTCTTCACGTGTATTATGGGACTATAGAGTATGGACATGAGATTTTATAGAGCATGTATGGACTCCACATTCCATATGTAGCCCCTTTTTGGATCGCGGGTTCTCGGGTGGGAGAGCTCAAAATTGGGCCTCCATTGTTTTATGCACTACAAATAGCACCTAGAATTTCACGATATACAAATTGACAAGCAGACCTACGGGCTGGCTGGCTCAACATTGCGCTTATTTTCAATACTAAATTAGCTCTTACTAGTCAAAACTGGACACACTGGTATGAAACAGTTGGCATCACACCCTCCACAATATATAAATTGGCTACCGGCTTCTGACATCATCCGCTCTTCTGTGTCACAGATTATGCATTCAAATGTTCTGATTGACACAATTTGAACATCGTGGCCTCACGTCTTCTGAAGAGACCTTGTAAGCCTGTTTTGGATCCTCCTGTTGTCAAGTTCACGAAATGTCGAATTCTTGGATACTGTTTTGGGTTGTCCCTTTCGATTTCTGCTGGTTCTTCTTCCGTAATATACATCTTGCACTTGAAATTTCCATTCTCTACAATTCCACCGTGCACTCAGACCTTTTTCCCATTTCTTCCTCTCGTGTGTTATCGCCTTTTGGTTATATACTTATTCTCTTTTCTATGATCGCGGGTACCAACGTTGTCAGGCTGACATATCTTCATTTCCATCTATATCCTCACATGACGAATCCGATGGACCATTGTTCCTTTCTATACTTAGCCAATTTTATGGTCGCGCTTGTCGAGTTGGCGCTTTCGAACTCTATTGCTTCTTGTTCCATGATATACATCTTGAAATCAAAACTTTCGTCATCTACAATTCCACCATGGATTCCTCGAACTCGCAAGCTTCATTCTACCACAATTTAGAAATGTTTCAAAGTATCTGTCACTGCCTTCCATGCCCACTAAATTCCTGTTGTTCCTAATATACATTGGTTGTGCTCTTACTAGTGAGAACTCAACACAATGGTATGAAACAGTTGGCATCCGGCCCTCCGCAATATACAAATTGACTACCGCATTCACATCTTGTACTCAAAATTTTCGTGATCTACAATTCCACCGCGAACTCCTTAGTCCTTTTTCCCTTTTCTTCTTTCTGTGTATTATGTCTTTCTAGTTATATACTTAGTCGCCTTTCTATGATCGCGGGTTCCAGCATTGGCGGGCTGGCATATATTTATCTCCATCTATATAATCACATGACGAATCCAACCGACCGTTGTTGCTTTCCATACTTAGCCAATTATATGGATGCGGTTGTCGGGTTGGCAGTTTCGAACTCTGTTGCTTCTTATTCCGTGATGTACATCTTTCACTCAAAAATTCTGTGATCTACAATTCCATCACAACTCCTTGAACTTGCAAGATTCATGCTACCACGGTTCACAAATGTTTCAAAGTATCTGTCGTTTCCTTCCATCCCCACTAACTTCTTGTCCTTCCTAATATACATTGGTTATGCTCTTACTGGTAACTCTTACTAGTGACCTCTGCACACACTGATACAAAATAGTTCTCATCCGCCCCTCCGCAATATACAAATTGAATACCGGGTTCCAACATCATCCCCTCTTCAGTGTTACATATTATGCATTGAAATGTTTTGAACGATACAATTTGACCATCGGGACCTCACGTCTTCTGGGGAGACCTTGTCAGCCTATTTTGGATTCTCGTGTTGACGGGTTCACGAAATCTCCAATTCTTAGTCATTGTTTCGGGTTGGCGCATTCGAACTCTGTTGCTTCTTGTTCCGTGCTATACATATTGCACTCAAAATTTCCGTGGTTTACAATTCCACCGCAAACTCCTTAAGTCCTTTTTACCTTTTCTTCTTCCCATGTATTATCGCTTTGTGGTTATATACTTAGTCTATTTTCTATGATGGTGGGTTCCAGCGTTGGCATACTGACATATCTTCATCTCCATCTATATCCTCACATGACGAATCTGACCGACCGTTGTTCCTTTCCATACTTAGCCAATTTTATGGCTGCGCTTGCCGGGTTGGCGCTTTCGAACTCTGTTGCTTCTTGTTCCGTGATATACATATTGCACTCAAAATTTCTGTGATTTACAATTCCACCGCAGACTCCTTGGTCCTTTTTCCCTTTTCTTCTTCCCATGTATTATCACTTTGTGGTTATATACTTAGTCGGTTTTCTATGATCGCGGGTTCTAGCGTTGGCGAGCTGACATATCTTCATTTCCATCTATATCCTCACATGATGAATCCGACCGACCGTTGTTCATTTCCATACTTAGCCAATTTATGGTCACGGTTGCCGCGTTGACGCTTTCCAACTCTGTTTCTTCTTGTTCCATGCTATACATCGTGCACTCAAAAAAAAATTCATCTACAATTCCATCGCGGACTCCTCGAACTCGCAAGCTTCACTCTACCATAGCTCACAAATGTTTCAAATTATTTGTCGCTGCCTTCCATCCCCACTAACTTCCTGTCCTTCTTGATATACATTAATTATGCTCTTACTAGTGATATACAAATTTCCCTCTGGATTGTCCTACCATACCCTCTTCGGTGTTACGCGTATTGCACTCAAAAACTTCTGAGACATACAATTTGACCCTCGCACCCTCACCTCCAACGGTTGTACCTTGTAACCCTATTTTGAAGCTGCTTTTTCCCGTACCTGTGACCTCCGTATTTTCTTAGTATGTAATTAAAAACCTTTCATGGTAACAACTGACCATGCAGGAACCATCAACATTGTCATTAATGAGTGAAACGCTCGAGGGGATCTCCCATTATTACGTATTAAACCAAGATCTGCGGAGAGTTATTTTGTCCCTTTTGATTGTTCATCTTGAACACGCGTCATCATGTTGGCCTACTCAAGAAATATAGAATTCTTAATCGTTCATTGTCGTATCCGCCATGTTCGCATTTCTATGTATGCAATTACTAGTGTTTAATGATAACAACACATCATGCAACAACTGTCCAAATTGTCATTAATGAACAAATGTCTCGAGGATATCTCCCATTCACACGCATTGGAACAAGATTTGAGTAGGGTTGTATTATCCCTTCCATCTTTTCATTTCATTCATCGTCTGGAGCAAACAAACGTTCTTGTATACCTATGGCAGTAGGTCGACAGCAGTTTTGTGGAGATACAGTAAATATCTTCGAAGATCAAGACCAGAACTTCTAGTGGTCCAAGGCATACTTTTACTATTCATCCCATTCTGCCCAGAACGAAGTTATTTGGATCTCCGGAATCGCTCGTGCAAGATGCATCCCTGAGGTTTTTGACTATAAGGAGGTGGTCTCTTGGTGCGCCGAAAAATATATTCCAAGCCAAAGAATTAGTCCACTGCTCAGCCATTCTCCTATTTCGTTGTCGCCTCAGGTCTTCCGCAAGATGTTAAAATTGTCGGAGCCAAGATTAACGTTCATAGGACAAGACTGCAAGGGTTCCTAGAAAAACATGATAACGGGTTGGACATCTTGGTCAAGTTCCTCAAAGACCCGACAACAGTTCCTCAAGATATCACAAAGTTGCAGGTAAGTTCCTTTAGAAATCTATTACGGGAAATTGCCTGGTTTTTTACAAGAATAATGGGACAGGCATCCACAACAAGCATTTCCCAAATAATTATTTATAGTTTGTACTTCGCAGTCAAGGAACAATTCATTTTTGATTGGGGGAAGCAAATTTCCATTGATATTTGTTCCTAGTTGTCACGATTCAAAGAATCGAATAAATTTTATATGTCATCCTACTTGATTTTCGCAATAGTGCATTGTTGTTTGTTTCCAAAACTTTCTCTTTCCAATAAAATAAACTGTGGATTCGACCCAGTAACATTATGGTACCAGGCCCTGTGGAGGCACAAGGCCTCCCATTGTTTTTATGAAGTTTTTAATGTCTTTGTCTCAGTTTTCAAAGATTTGTTGTTAGGGAAGGATGTTCCCCGGATGTCTGGCTAGGAAACCATGTTTTTAAACAGGAAGGGCACACTTGAACAAAAGGAAAATCACAGTGTACTCATGGTATTTGGATCTAAGGAAAATCATGCTTTCCTTCCATGCCACATCATGGACAAGATGTTTGTTGCAGAAATAGCAAGGCAATACAACCACTGGTTGCATTTTTTCCATGACAAGAAAAAAAAATAGTTCATTCCTCTACCCTGGAAAGTCTGAGACTTTGTGTGTAGAAACATCAATAAGATTGATGAATTTACTGACCATTTCAAGAAATTGAACCTAAAGTATGCTGAAAGGCTAAAAGGGTTCGACCCTAATGGGATTTTTTGAGAACATTTACTGGTAGTTGGACTTAACATCTCTTTTATCCATAGACACCTGACCGAAGATAGGGACAGTGACAACAACAATGTTGCTTCTAGCAATTGCGACGCAAAGACATTGCAAAGCGTGACTGAATTGTACAGACAATAGAGAAAAGCATCCAGTGAGAAGAGTGCCCAGTCCCCCGCCGGCACTCCCAAGAGCACGACATCACGGAGCATCACTTCAATGGCCCACCCCATTAAGAAAGCAACCCATAAATATTTGAACAGAGGAGGAGATAAGAACCCTCCTCACATAAAAATTAATAGTTCTCACAAAATTCCACTGACAAAGAAGAGAAAAAACAATGTAGGGCAAGCGGATGAACCCAAAATTGAAAGTGAACAAGTGAAACTTGAAATTAAAACTGAGCACATGCAAAAAATTGGGTTGTTCGCAGTGGAAATAGCTGAGACTGAATTTTTTTACGAAGATGAATCCTTCGTATTCCAGAGCATTGTTTTTGACAACCAATCTAAAAGTATGGTCATTGAAAAGAGAGATGTAACAAACAGGAAAGGCAAATCTCGCACAGAGATTAACTTTAGGGAAATGTGGCCATCCCAAATCTCCCTATTTCACCAAGTAATCGGTGATGCTCTTCATGATTCCATTGGAGGAATTGAAGTGGAAAATGCCAAAGTGAAAGAACGCCTCAACGAATTTGAGCAGGCTTTCATTGCAACCCCAAAATTTGCCAGTCCTTTAGCAAAAAACATGCCTGCTATGACTAAAGCCAAGATGAAAGTATCCTCTAACCTCATTGCATGCTCTAGAGCCCTTGTAGAGAATAACATCAACAAAAGAATGCAGCTAGTTATTGAAGCCTGGGAAACATCGCAAAATTTAGTTTCCTTCGGAAAGAAGGCAAATGATTTGCTTGAACATTTGTAGGCGAATTTAAAAATGATCAGTTTTTTTGTGAAGAGGTGCTGACCCATTTTTCCAACCATGCCGTCAACACATCGGAACTGAAAAGAAGACAAGAGAAACTCCCCTCCCCAAAGCGGACCAAAAAATTAAAAGCATGCTATAAAAATAAAGTTAAGAACCTGGAGCTCATTGTCAAATCATGTAAACAAGCCATATCAGAAAAGGAAGATTTATTCACAAGCCTAATCCAAATAGACTTAGTCAAAAGTACCAACGAGGTTCAAGACCCAAACTTAATTCTCAAATCCTTGAAAATAACCAAAGAAGCCTTCCATGAACAATGATGCAGGAGCATCGTATAAAGCCCAAGCGCGTGCCGAAAGCCAAGGAGACAGCTGGACACACAGATGTAATTTGAACACGTTTTTGTGGAAACGTTTTGAATTTCAAAATCTCAAACATTTATGTAATGGATAGGAGGAAAGTGCATTTTCATTTATACCTTGGATATCCAAACTGATTTTGGAGCGTATGTTCCTATCTGCTGCATGTAATAGGCATTTATGGTGTTTAATGCAAGTAGGTAGATTTAAATGATAGACTAGACAGTTTTAGGAGCGCATGAGGGAAAATGGATGATAGACACCCTCACACTTGTATCATTGTAACATAACTCAGAATTCGTAAGCTGTAGAGCTACAGAGAAGAATATAGGAGAACAAAGAATTTTTATGCATTTTAGTTGTTATTTTCCATGTACAGGGGCACTGGAATTAATAGAATAAAGCTTTGATTCCAAATCTATGTGTGTTTGTTATGGTTGTTGGAACCACCTGTTGAATGGTATGTTGCAGGTTTATTTATATTCTCTGTATGCATTTTCTTTTAATGTTATGTGTGTGTGCATGCTCTAGAATTCCATGTTGAATGTTTGAATTCTGGATGAGGGGAGAATGAGTTTCAATTGTTTCTCTTTCTGAGAACTTCTGCAAAGAGTGCAGTGGAGGGTCCGCAAGGAGTGCGTCGACCACGTTCTAAATTTCATCTCAGAACTCCTAGAAGAGATTCAATTGTGTCTTTACAAGAAGGAGTGCTAGTAGAGCACAGAGCCGTGCAAAGTGTGTGTGGGCTGGGAAAGAGGGAGAATTTCTTCCAACTCACAGAGGAGTTGATGAATTCTCTATTGCAAAGAGTGCACAAATCTTCCCTCGAAGGATAGTTGTGAGTTATCACTAAGTGTGCAAGGTTCATGCACAGCGAAGGCTTGAAGTCAAAATTCGCCAAGGAAAGCTCAAAGAACTAGAGAATCAACTTTGGTTGAAGGTCATAAAGGGCGAGCAAAGGCCGAGCTGGACCGAAATCAAGAAAGGAGCAGGTCCAAGTGCCTTTGCCAAAGATCAGAATCGAAGGTTGTCAAAAGATAGAGACGGACGGTCTAAATTCTTCATGGAGAACTCGAGAGATCGCGAGGACCGTAGGATTGGCAAGAGTTGCAAGGTGGTTAGCGACAGGAAGGCATCCACTACCCAGAATCAAGGATCAACGGGATTCATTGATCGGGGTTTCTCTAAGCCATTGGATAATTTCGTGAATCTGAGGATCATAAGTTTGTAGGGCACGCCAAATTCTTGGTCGCTCCAAGTCCCGAGTCGCGAGGTGCTGGAATAAGGATCCAAACCATTGGATCTTGGTCACAGAAGAACCGTTGGATCAACCCTCGCGTGGTATTGCATATCGAGGGTTCGAAGGTTGAAAAACATTTCACCCAGATCGCAAAAGTCATGAAGTGTCGAGCACTGAGGACTCGTGCAACCAGGTGGCACATCCCGTAAAGTGGGGATCACGTGGGTGACAAGTGGCGTACACGCGTCACTGTGGAGGAGTCAACACCCTATTGGCTTTTCGCGTTTCGTGGATTCGCAAGGGAGGAGCACAAGGGCTCAACATTCCAACTCGCGAAGTCGCAAGTTGCGAGAGGAGCTAACACTTAGCTCTAGCTGATGGTTATGTGCGGAAGGTGCTAACGAAGAGGAGCCATACTCCATATCGTGTTCGTGGGTATTGGAGGTTTGGAGCAAGAGGAATCGAAAGTCTTCAACTCTCCAACTCATGGTCACATTTCAAAAGACTAAAGAGATGGGCTTATCCCTTAAGCCCATTCAAAGCTTCACATCTCGGCTATTGCAGAGAGCGGTGGCATTGTGTTGAACGTGCCGAACTCGCGAGACCCGGAAATCCTTTGCGTTCTTGAACAAGGGTTTCGCTTAACTCGTGTGGTAGTTTGGAGAAGATCCTACATGGATCTCAACTCGAGGGTCAGGGGTCTACACCAATTGTGGTATCAGAGCACAGAAACTCTCTTTGCTTTCTGTAGCAGAGAGAAAAGAGGAATTTTATAGCCATGTCATCGAGAAGAAGAGAAAGGCCCATGCCTGATCCAGCAGTGGAGCAAGAAATGAGAGAACTTTGTGCCATGCTTGATGCTATGGAAACAGTACAGAGGCAAACAGTCGATGTTGTAGACATCAGTGAGGATGAAAGTGAAAATGAGGTAGAAAATGAAGGAGAATAAGTCGCAGCCGAAGATGCTGCAAAAGAACATCTATTCAGAGTTGTTGCAAGAATTGGAGCTAGAGAGAAGATGGATATTCCCATGTATGAAGGAAACCTAGATGTTGAAGAGCTGCTAGACTGGATTAGAGCTCTGTACAAACACTTCGACTATGAGGATGTCGAGGAAGACAAGAAGGTCAAACATGTCGTTTCCAAACTTAAAGGGCATGCAACATTGTGGTGGGATGAACTGCAGGCTGATAGACGTTGCAAGGGAAAGCATAAAATCAAGATCCAGGATAGAATGGTTGCAAATATGAAAGCCAAGTTTATACCTGGGATTATCAAATAAATATATTTCGGAGGATGCAAAATTTGAGATAGAAGTTGATGACAGTGAAGCAATATACGGAAGAGTTCTATAGGATAAACATCAGAGCAGGTCATCGGGAAAGTGATGATGAGAAAGTTGCCAGATATATGAATGGTCTACGATATGACATTCAGAATGAAATGAGCATGATGACCATCTGAAACATGAAAGATTCTTATCAGATGGCTCTGAAAGCTGAAGAGAAGTTGAGTCGAAAGCAAGGTCAAAGAGGCTGAGACAGAAGTCAAAGCAGAGGCAAGGCAATTGCCCAAGACAGAACGCAGAAGTCCAAAGATGAAGGAAGGAAACCTCATACTCAATCTGAGAGAGGAGGAAGCTCGCAGGGGAGATAGTATGTTGACTAAAACACTTTTCCTCGAGCCAGAGGAAGAGGAAGAGGCAAAGGAGGCGAAGTGAAATTCTTTTTATGTGGAAAAATCAAACATAAATCCTATGAGTGTCTAGAACAGAAGAAAGAGGGTGTCGAAACTCACATTTCCGAAGCTCAGGGACAGAATGTTGAGGCAGAAGATGCTGAGATTAGAATATCTTTGATGATGCGAAAATTTCTCTTGAAGCCGAAGAAGGAGGCAAAGAATCCATCCCAAAGGAACAATATATTTAGAACTGCTTGCAAGACCAAGGACAGGGTATGCAAGGTAATAGTGGACAGCAGTATCACAGACAATCTTGTATCTACAGAGATGGTGGAAAAACTGGAGCTGGAGACTTTTGCGCATCCAAGCCCATATAAAGTCTCGTGGTTGCAAAAAGGACATCAGGTAAATGTCACTAAACAGTGTTTAGTTGAATTTAAAATAGGGGGATATAAAGATGAAATTTTATGTGATGTCATTCCCATTGGATGTTTTTCATCTATTGTTGGGTAGACCATGGAAGTATGACAGAAATGTTGTTCATGATGGGAGAAAGAACTCGTACACCCTGGAAAAGAATGGTAGGATGCACATTTTGTTGTCGATTAAAGATAAAGGGGTGAAAACAGAGATGAGCAACACTGTACTTCTCATTAGTGGGAAGGAACTTCTTAAGGAAGTTAAGAAGAAGGAAGACACACAATTTATTGTGGTTAGGAAACCCAAATTTGTTTTGAACAAAACTCCAGTAGATAATTTGTGGGAAGAGATCCAGGATTTGCCAGAAAAGTTTGTTGATATAGTAGTGGACGAACTACCTTTTTCATTGCCACCTATCAGGCATATAAGTCATCATATTGACCTTATACCTGGAACTAGTTTGCTGAACAAAGAAGCGTATAGGTTGATGCCACAGGAGAATGAATAATTCATGAGACAGGTCCAAGACTTGATGGGAAAAGGATTGATTCGGGAGAGCTTGAGTCCATGCATTGTTCCGATAGTGCTCAGTCCAAAGAAGGACAGTGGCTAGAGAATGTGTACAGAATCAAAGGCAATCAACAAAATTACCATTAGGTACTGTTTCCATTGCCAAGGATGGACGACTTGATGGATTGCTTGAGTGGAGAAAAATATTTTTCAAAGATTGATTTGAAAAGCGGATACCATCAAAGCAAAATGAGGGAAGGCGATGAATGGAAGACAACATTCAAAACCAATGAGGGTTTATACGAATGGCTTGTCATGCCATTTGGCTTGAGGAATGCACCGAGTACCTTCATGAGGTTAATGAACAAAGTTCCGAAGGACTTCATAGGAAAATTTGTGATCGTATATCTTCATGATATATTGATCTTCAACAAAGCTGAAGCAGAACACTTGAAGCATTTAGCTGTCGTGATGAGGAGACTGCAGCAAGAGAAATTGTTGATTAATATGAAGAAATCATCATTCATAAAGACATAACTCATCTATTTGGGTTTTGTGATCTCTTCAAACGAGTTGAAGATGGATCCATAGAAGGTAAAAGCAATTAGATATTGGCCATTGCCAAAGAGTGTTTTCGAAGTTCGAAGCTTCCATGGTTTGGATAGCTTCTACAGGAAATTTATCAGAAATTTCAGTGGAATTAGCGCACCGATGATGGACACGGTTAAGAAAATACACAAATCTTTTCACTGGACAGAGGACGCAGAGAAGAGTTTTAACTTGTTGAAGAAGAAGCTCATTGAGCAACCAATTCTGGTTTTACCAGATTTCAGCAAGACATTCCAAGTCAGATGTGACGCGGGGGGATTTGCAATTGGAGCGGTATTAAGCCAAGAAAACAGGCAAATTGCATATTTCAGTGAAAAACTAAATGAGGACAAGATGAAATACTCAACGTATGACAAAGAATTCTATGCAGTCATACAAGCGTTGAAAAAATGGAGGTATTATTTGGCTCCAAAGGAGTTCATCTTGTACAACCATAATCATGCTTTGCAATTCGTAACCCGACAGGGAAAGTTGAACCAAAAGCATGCGAAATGGGTTGAGTTCATGCAGAATTTTACTTTTGTAACTAAGCATATTTCTAGAACTGCTAACAAATTTGATGACGCTTTGAACAGGAAATTTTTGCTTTGCAGGAATTCAGAGTAAAGACTTTGGGTTTTGACAACCTCAAAGAAATGTATAATGATGATTCAGATTTCAAAGAAGCATATGAGGCGTCTGAGAATCCAATTCTCTGGGATGGGAGCTAATGGACCGAATACATGATCTAGGATGGATTATTGTTTAGGGGCAATCAACTATGTATCCCGAAATGCTCCATGAGGGAGAATCTGCTGGAGGAGAAACACAGTGGAGGATTGGTCAGACACTTCAGTCATGAAAAAATGTTCTCAAAGCTGAATGGTTCATATTATTGGTCAGGGATGAGAACTGATGTGAAGAATGTTGTGGACAGATGCAGAATTTTCCAGCACATGAAGGGAAAGAGGCAAAACACAGGGTTATATCAACCATTACCCATACCGGAAAGGCCGTGGGATGTCGTGAGCATGGATTTCATATTGGGACTACCAAGGACACAAAGGGGATATGATTCTATCTTTGTGGTGGTCGACATATTTTCCAAGATGGCACATTTCATACCATGCCAGAAAACTAGTGACGCAACTCATATTGCGAACCTGTTTTTCAAGGAAGTTGTTAAACTTCACGACTTGCCAAAGAGTATCGTCTCGTATCGAGATACCAAATTCGTTGGACATTTCTGGAGGACCTTATGGAGGAAGCTGGGGACAAATTTTTCTTTTAGCTCAGCGTATCATCCTCATACGGATGGACAAACAGAGGTCATGAATAGGAGCTTGGGAGATTTGCTAAGGAGCCTAGTAACTGAACACCATAGTCAATGGGATCACATTCTTCCACAAGCAGAATTTGCTTCTAATGATTCATTCAACAGAAGCATAGGGCACAGTCCATTCCATAGTGTATATGGAATGCAACCAAGGGGAGTTTCTGAATTGAAAGATTCAGAACAAGCTGAATTCAGGAGTGCTAGTGCAGAGGACTTTGCAGAAGGAATGGAGGAGCTTCACAGCAAAATTAAGGAGTGATTTCAAGTCAAGAGTACAAGCGCAGAGAAGATAAACATAGGCGAGAACTTTAATTTGAAGTTGGCGATTTGATTCTAGTGCATTTGAGAAAGGAAAGGTTCCCAAGGGGAACATACAATAAGATTAAGATGAAAAAGATTGGACCGTGTAAGGTCATAAGGAAATTTGGGGCAAATGCTTATGAGATTGAATTCCCCGATGGGGTCAGAATATCTCTAATATTCAATGTCACAGATTTGTACCCTTATAAAGCTAAAGAAGCAGGAGCAGAAGATGAATAGGGAAAAATTCAGTGGACTCAACAGATGCCTGTAGCCAAAAAGCCACAGATGGAAAGGATAATTGACAAAAGGATTAGCAAGAAGACCAAGAGGAAGGAGTATTTTGAATACTTAGTCAAGTGGAAAGGACACCCAGTTGAAGATGTCAGCTGGGAGAATGAAGCAGAAATTCAAAGGCATGGACAGACCATGCAAGAGCTCACGAACATGAGCTCATGAAAATTTTCAAGTGAGGGAGTATGATGCAGGAGCATCGTATAAAGCCCAAGCGCGTGCCTAAAGCCAATGAGACAGTTGGACACACAAATGTAATTTGAACACGTTTTTGTGAAAACATTTTGAATTTAAAAATCTCAAACATTTATGTAATGGATAGGAGGAAAGTGCATTTTCATTTATACCTTGGAGATCCAAATTGATTTTGGAGCGTATGTTCCTATCTTCCGGATGTAATAGGCATTTATGGTGTTTAATTAAAGTAGGTAGATTTAAATGATAGACTAGACAGTTTTAGGAGCGTAGGAGGGAAAACGGATGATAGACACCCTCACACTTGTATCATTGTAACATAATTCAGAATTCGTAAGTTGTAGAGATGCAGAGGAGAATATAGGAGAACAGAGGATTTTTATGCATTTTATCAGTTATTTGCCATGTACAGGGGCACTGGAATTAATAGAATAAATCTTTGATTCCAAATCTATGTGTTTTTGTTATGGTTGTTGGAACCACCTGTTGAATGGTATGTTGCAGGTTTATTTATATTCTCTGTATGCATTTTCTTTTAATGCTATGTGTGTGTGCATGCTCTAGAATTCCATGTTGAATGTTTGAATTTTGGATGAGGGGAGAATGAGTTTCAATTATTTCTCTTTCTGAGAACTCCTGCAAAGAGTGCAGTGGAGGGTCCACAAGGAGTGCATCGACTAGGTTCTGAATTTCGTCTCAGAACTCCCAAAATAGATTCAATTGTGTATTTACAAGTAGGAGTTCTAGCAAAGCACAGAGCCATGCAAAGTGTGTGCATGCTGGTAAAGAGGGTGAATTTATTCCAACTCACAGAGGAGTTGAATAATTCTCTATTGCAAAGAGTGCACAGAGCTTCCCTCGAAGGATAACTGTGAGTTATCACTAAGTGTGCAAGGTTCGTGCACAGCGAAGGCTTGAAGTCAAAATTCACCAAGGAAAGCTTGAAGAACTGGAGAATCAATTTTGGTTGAAGGTTGCAGAGGGCGAGCAAAGGTCGAGCTAGACCGAAATCAAGAAAGGAGCAGGTCCAAGTGCCTTTGCCAAAGATCAGAATCAAAGGTTGTCAAAAGACAGAGGCGGACAATCTAAATTCTCTGTGGAGAACTCGCGAGATCGTGAGGACCGTAAGATTGGCAGGAGCTGCAAGGTGGTTAGCGACAGGGAGGCATCCACCACCTGGAATCAAGGATCAACAGGAATCATTGATCGGGATTTGTCTAAGCCATTGGATCATTTCGTGAATTCGGGGTTCGTAAGTTTGGAGGGCATGCCAAATTCTTGGTCGCTCCAAATCTCGAGTCGTGAGGTGTTGGGAAAAGGATCCAAGCCGTTGGATCTTGGTCATGGAAGAACCGTTGGATCAACCCTCGCGTGGTATCGCATATCGAAGGTTGAAAAACATTTCACCCAGATCACAAAAATCGTGAAGTGTCGAGCACCGAGGACTCGTGCAATTAGGTGGCACATCCCGTAAAGTGGGGATTGTGTGGGTGACAGGTGGCATACATGCGTCACTATGGAGGATTCAACATCCTATTGGTTTATTGTGTTTCATGGATTCGCAAGGGAGGAGCATGAGGGCTCAACATTCCAACTCGTGAAGCCACGAGTTGCGAGAGGAGCTAACACTTAGATCTAGTTGATGGTTATGTGCGGAAGGCACTAACGAAGAGGAGCCATACTCCATATCATGCTCGCGAGTATCGGAGGTTTGGAGCAAGATGAGTCGAAATTATTCGACTCTCCAAGTCGCGAGATTGCGAGATCACGAAAAGGACTTGCGCTAAGGCTCGGTCGTGGTCACATTTCAAAAGAGCTTAAGAGAGGGGCTCATCCCTTAAGCCCATCCGGAGCTTCGCATCTCAGTTGTTTCAAAGAGTGGTGGCATTGTGTTGAATGTGCCGAACTCGTGAGACCCAAAAATCCTTCGCGGTCTTGAACAAGGATTTCTCTTAACTCTTTTGGTAGTTTGGAGAAGATCCTGCGTGGATCTTGGCCCGAGGGTCAGGGGTCTACACCAAACAACTTGATATTTTAAAGGGGTTGTCTTTCGAAAAGTTTTACGGCATAGTTGAACATCGTGTATATGAGCTCGAGCACTGGGTGTTGTACTATGCAACACACAATGAAGAAATTGAACAGAGTCTGCATAGTATTTCAATGGATCTAAGTAAATTAGAAAACAACCTTTATGACATAGAAATCCGGGATGAAATCAACATGGCCCCCATGAGAAGCTACATCGAAGAATGGTTCCAACAGAGAATGGACAACCTCATCCAAGAAGGGCAACAACTGGTTGACACGACTCCACTGACCATCGACGACAGCAACAAAAACGCATCGGCTTCATAGTAAGTCTATACTGGCATCTTGTTTTCTTTATCAATCCAGTTTAAGTCTATACGGTCATCTTGTTTTTTTTATCAATCCAGTTATTACCTCTTTAAATAGAAAACTGTAACCAAAGACTCATAACTTCCAATTTCTTCTTTTTAGGTCTTCCTCTCTACCGTCGCACACTTCTTCTTTCGACATTCCTAATTCTTGTACTTATTTATTTTTATGGTCTGGGGGAGCCCCAATCCCAGTCTATATGACAAACGCATTTAAATTTCTAGAAATATGTAACAGACATTATTAATTTTTGATAAATTTCAAAGAAAACTGATTCGGAATGCCTTTATTGTATGCTAAATTTTGGGTGTCCATGAACCTTTCTTGTTAGAAATATGTAACATACATTATTAATTTTTGATAAATTTCAAAGAAAACTGATTCGGAATGCCTTTATTGTATGCTAAATTTTGGGTGTCCAGGAACCTTTCTTGTTTGTTCCAAAGAAAACTAATTCAGGAATGCTACATTTTTTGTGTCCTGTTGTATGCTAAAAAAAATTTTGCCCGAGAACCTTTGTTGATATAACAGACGTTACCACTTTGAAAGAAAACTAATTTGGTAATCCCTTTCTTGCACAACGTTTTTACTATTATATTGTTTTAAAGAAAACTAATTTGGAAATGCTAGTTTTTTTGTGTTTTTGTCCATGAACCTATGTAACAGACGTTATTACTATTCTATTGTATGCTACTTTTTTTTTGTCCAGGAACCTTTTAAATGTTCTTGTGACAAACGTTCTTACTAGGAACCTTATTATTATTGTACACTAAATTTTTTTTGTCCATGCTCCTTTTAAATCTTTCCTGTACTATCAAACTTAGATACTAGGAACCTTTGTTGATGTACCAAACATTAATACTTTTTGATAAATTTCAAATTAAACTAATTCGGGAATACTAAATTTTGCATGGATACCACATGTACTTCAATTTCCTACCCACGTGTTCATACTCGGTCGCATTTATTCTCATTCCAACCTGGCAGGGACTACGCTGCCATGCAGCACTTGTTATAATGAGGTTAAACAATCTCTCTATATACAATTCTATCATTGGAACATGCACTAAGCTTTCATAGCATGTCGAACTTTTGTATTTGTGGAATTTTTTTTTTCATTGGTTGAAGTTTGAAATTTTTGTATTTATGGAATATTTTTCATTGGTTGGGGTTTGGATTTTCATTAGATATTGTATTCTTATCATGGGAAGGGATTATTTAGTGGATTTGAAGAGCCACGGAGATCTGATCACGGAACTACTTTACAAGAGTGCTACAAAATCTGGAACAACAATCAATGTACACATCGCACACTACCTCCCTTCACTTCCTGGTACATTTGGCTAGCTCAAAAAAAACACAATTTTCAACAATGTGATCCCCTCCATTATAGATATAGTTCATAAAACTCTGGGTTCCTACACCAGCTGGAGCACATCTCATCGGGGACAAAGAACTATTAATTCAAAGCCTGAGATTGTTCTCATTGAGGGTCTGCCAACAGGTTGATTCGATGGGGCTGCTCAAGCAGATGGACTCAACTATGGCATTGGTGGCTACGTAAAGATATCAAATAACTCACACATTTGTTGGACTCTAAACTGTGGACCGACACTAATACAAAGGTAGAATTGTTGTGGGCTTGGGCATCTCTTCTCTTGGCCACTAGGCTGCATATTTTAGACTTACAACTCCTTGGAGACTCGAGAATAGTGATTGAATGGTTAAATTACAAAGGAAAGCTTCAGTTTTCCTCTCTTCTTGGCTGGATGGATAGAACTCGCGAGCTTCAACACAAGTTCTGACATCTTACACTCCTCCACACTTCGCAGGAAAACAATAAGAAAGCGGATGCCCTCTCCAAGACTGCCCTTCAAAAACAAGCCGAACTCTTTTCATATAACCACTAGCTTGAAAATCATGAAGGCCCAACAAGAAGCATAAACTTCTATTAGTCTTCCAAGTTTTTTGATTCCGTTCAGATCACTAAAATTTTGTATCATTTCTAATCTTGCCTCTGTATTTCCGCAAGATTGAATTGGCTTTCCTGTAGGTTTCTTTCTGCTGGAACTTTTTGAGTATTCTTGGCTTCGATCTATGGCCTAATATCGGCATACAGATCACAACCTCTTTTTGGCACACATCCATGTAAAATTTGATTATTTATTATATCGATATAACATCGATGTAATTCAAATTATATTAAATAAAAAAAAAAGGGATTCTTTAGTGAAAAAGGAAATGGTAGTGGACATATACATCTTGCATCTTGAATAACATGAATGCATTTACATCCACATTAGTGCAAATGGATTATCGTAAGATAATCCATTTGCACTAATGTGATAATCCATTTGCACTAATGTGGATGTAAATGCATTCATGTTATTCAAGATGCATAAAAATTTCAATTTAAATATACAAATGGATTATCTTACAAAGTAAGATAATCCATTTGCACTAATGTGAATGTAAATGCATTCATGTTATTCAAGATGCATAAAAATTTCAATTTAAATATACAAAGGGATTATCTTACTTTGTAAGAGGCAAGGGAATATATTTAAATTGAAATGTTTATGCATCTCGAATAACACAAATGCACTTACATTTACATCCACATTAGTGTAAATGGATTATCTTACTTTGTAAGAAGCAAGGGGATATATTTAAATTCAATTTTTTATTGTTTAAATCATGTAGAGTATATCACTAAGAAGTCTACTATTGTTGCAATAGATTTGAGAAATCATTGATGGAATATAATTAAGGGTCCATAGGACATATCGTGTGTAAAATTCATTCTCTGCATATCTCTTATTCACTCTGGAGAGGGGTGCATAGTTATTGTACATGATAGAGGATTTCCTTTGTAAAAACTTAACACAAATGATGTAGCAAAAGTGTGATGGTGTCAAGTAAAAATACTTTGAAAGGAAAAAACAATGAGGAGCTTGATGATATTCCAAAGGTTTACAATGAATAAGAGTGGTTGTATTTTAGGGCTTTTGCCATCAAAGGATATTATTGTAGTTTGGAATGAGGAAGGAAAAATGTTGCTCAATGGAACAAAACATGTTTATCTAAAGATAATTTGAATATTTGGATATGTGCCTCGAAAGTAAATAATAATTCGTGGCCTTCAATTATGGATCTTTGTCACTTCCTTGGTCATGGTCTTTGGTATGTGAAGTTCATTTAAATACATTTTAAATTGATTTACATAGACAAACATCAAATG
>ML822968.1:0-21721 GCA_009831015.1 Picea engelmannii
AACCCTAAGATCTTTATTACCCCAAACCCCTCTATCCAACAACTTTTGTAACCCCTCACCTATATAAGCCATATAACTCCTAATGAGTATAACCATTATACCTCTTAATACCATAGCATCGTCAAACAACTTTTGTAACCCCTCACCTATATAAGCCATTTAACTCCTAATGATTATAATCATTATACCTCCTAATACCATTATAATCATTATAATCATTATACTGCTAACATTTATATGATCCATAATACTCAATCCCTAACTATTGATATTATGGTGCTAACATTTATAAGATCCATAATACTCAATCCCTAACTATTGATATTATGGTAGCTGCATGAGGTATTAACCTCCATGTGTAACCTATGACTAGAATAGAATATTCTAAAAGAAAGAGAAACCCTAAACATATGTGTAAAAACCCTAAAAGACAAGTCGATCTCACAGAAAATAATACAAATGAATTATATTGCTACAGAAATAAAGTCAACTAAAGAAAAAGATAAACAAGAAATATATTTTCGAAAAAGGTTAGGTCATCCCTGCCAGAAAATTCACTGGGCAAATTAGTATAAATAAAGGTGGCGCCTTCCTCATTTGACAAACTCACTCATTGATCTATCGTGCAAGTTAGGAGTTGCAGTTGCAAGAATGGAAGGTGGATCTTCTGGGGTGATTCTTGGTCTCCCTCTCTAGTGCTATCTAGCCTAAGATATGCGCCCTACCTTCTAGTATCTCTTGGTGGTATTGTTGGTGACATTCTTGGTGGAATTCTTCGTAAGTGCAACTGCAACTGCTGCAGTTGAGTATTGTTCTTGTTCAGTGGTTTTGGGACTTTCTGTTTGGTGCACTATCCTTGGACAAAGGTGTGCTCTCTTCATCATTTGTTGGTTCTAATGTTGCTTCCAAAATCATTCTATCTGTCAAAGGTTAAGGTGCTTGGGGGTGGTTGCATGCCTATGGTTGGGTGACAATATTGTGATATTGTCTATGATAAAACGAGCACATCAATATTTTAACAGGTTATGGGTCCACACTACCTTCAAAACAGTCTGGGAGTTCTTTGTCAAGCTCATTGTAGCACCAGTTGCAGCGACAGCTAGGGTCTCTGATTTTGCAGCTACAAAAAACCCTAATCTAATTCTTTGGGCACCTTAGGTGAAGCGTTGGATCTAATTTATGGATATTCTAGTGCACCCTAGCCTAGCGCACCCTCAGGTGTCCTCGGCCAACAAAAATGTCAGGTTTGAGTTCTTGGTCAAAGTCAAAGGTTGACTTTTGGACCAAATTGATTTTGTGGTCAAAGTTGAGTTCTAGGGTTTCTATCTTGTTCTAATCATTGAATCTTTTTTATTCAGTTTCTAACCTCTTCTTGTCAGGATGGTGTCAAGTTTCAGATTATAAGACAAGCTGGTCGATGCTGCAAATTTCAAAGGTATGCACTTGTATATGTTTTTCATGTTATATCATCCAACAAAGCATGAGTGTGTTTTGCAGGGAATGTACAAGAGACCTTGTCCAAGCAGTGATCTTGGATTCAATAGATTCAAAGGAACAAGCAGTTGAGGCTCCGGGTTCCAGGTTTGATTGATCAAATTGTTCAGTTTCAATTTGCACATATCAAGTTTGATAGTTGCTACAGTACAAGTAAACAATATAGTTGTGACAACAATCTTTGAAAGGTTCTATTACTGTTAGGTATACTTGGTTGCAGGTAAGTACTATTGATATAGATGCTTATTACAATTGTTTGCTTATTTGGGAGATATCTCTTGTTTTTCTCTCGGGCAGGTCACCTTGGTAATTCTATGATGACTACCATCCTTGTTACCATATATATGTTCTTATGGAAATGCTATTGGAAATACTTTTGCTCTTGTTGTTCTTGTTCCGAGCAAGTCACAAGTGATAGATCTAAGGAGGAGCTAGAGTGATAATTGCAAACATGGATCAGATGACTCCATCAAGTGGTGAGGCAGGTGATCTCACCAAGTACCAATTCTAAAGGAAGCGTGTAAAGCAAAAGGAGTTTTGGATTTGAGCGGACCAATGTCAACCTCCTCACTAAGCGGGAGAATACACCTCCAAGGAGCTCATTTCATTTTGCAAAGCAGTCGGGATTAGGAGGGAGCTAATTGTCCCACATAATCCTCAACAGAATGGTGTGGCAGAAAGAAAGAATCGATCCATTAAAGAATATGTTAAGGAAATGATGAATGACCAAAATCTATTCATGTTTCTATGGGGAGAAGCAACTATGATAGTCGTATATGCTCAGAATAGAATTCCTCATCGTATATTGAAGAACATGACTCAAGCAAGATCCAAGAGCTTGCTATGCACGAATCGACAGTAACTTGACGAGACTTGGATTTTCCAAGAGATATGTTTATCCAAACCTTTATTTAAATGTTGTGAATGATGCACCTGTGATCCTACTACTATATGTTGATGATTTGTTTCTGACAGGTGCAGAGCCTCTCATTATTCAGTGTAAGAGAGAGCTAGCCTCTGAATTCGATATGAAGGATCTTGGTCTCATTCATTATTATTTGGGACTAGAAGTATGGCATAAGCGTGGTGAAATTTTCCTAGGGAAAGGGAAGTATGTTGTAAAGATCCTTCAGAAGTTTGGGATGATGGATTGCAAATACATGGCAACTCCCATGGTCACAAATCTGAGGAAGTTGAGAGACTTTGGTTCTGATCCAGTAGACTCGTCCCTGTACTGATAATTGATTGGCTAATTGATGTATTAACCTCCATGTGTAACCTATGACTAGAATAGAATATTCTGGAAGCAAGAGAAACCCTAAACAGATGTGTAAAAACCCTAGAGGACTAGTCGGACTCACATAAAATAATAAAGAAGAATTATATTTCTCCAGTAGTAAAGTTGGCTCCAGAAAAAGATAAACATAAAATATATTTTCCTGAAAGGTCAGGTCAACCCTACCAGAAAAGTCGTTGGACAGATTAATATAAATAAAGGTGGCACCTTCCTCATTTGACACTCTCACTCATTGATCTAGGGCGCAAGTTTGGAGCTGCAGCTGCAAGAATGGAAGGTGGATATTCTGGGGTGATTCTTGGTCTCTCTCTCTCTAGCGCTATCTAGCCTAAGATATGCACCCTACCTTCTAGTATCTCTTCGTGGTATTCTTGGTGACATTTTTGGTGGTATTCTTGGTAAGTGCAACTGCAACTGCTACAGTTGAGTATTGTTTTTGTTATGTGGTTTTGGGACTTTCTGTCTGGTGCGCTATCATTGGCAAAAGGTGCGCTCTCTTGATCATATGTTGGTTATAGTGTTGCTTTCGGAATCATTCTATTTGTCAAAGGTTAAGGTTCTCAGGGGGTGGCTGCGTGCCTATGGTTCGGTGACAATATTGTGATATTGTTTATGGTAAAACGAGCACATCAATATTTTAACACTAACCACTTTAATCGATATCACTTCTAACCTATAACTCCTAAATATAATTGCTTACATCTATGACCACTAATAATTATCACCATTAACCTCTAACACGTACTGCTCCTAACTATTAATACCTAGTTTTTATAATCCTTAAAATCATTAACCTATATAACCACTATTACTGGTACCCTAAGATTTAATTCCTAACCCCTAAATCTTATAATTATTGTATTCCTTTATTCTTAACCCTTATGTACCTTAACCACTACTATCTCTAATCTCTAACTCTCTACATGTATACCTCCTAACCCTTATAAACCAAATACTCATTATTTTTCTATAATATATCACCTTTCACCCCGATGAACTTATAATACTAAATCATTAATATTTTAATCCTAATAACTCATAATCACTATAACCCTTAACACATAATGCTTGTAACCTTTTGTTAAATTTCCTTGAACCCCAATCACGACAATTAATTCTTAGTAAATCCTTACAGAAATAAAAAATGTAGATTTACTGAATAAAAGCACACTGCGATTCTTAACCAGAAATTGCAACGGAAATACGACACGAAACCAAACACATGTATACAGATATTTTTGGGAAAATACCCTTGGAAAAACCCTTGGGAAAACCAACAACGGGATGATTTTATTATAATAAAAATCAGGGCTTCTGTAAAAGAGAAAATGGCCCACTGACAAGAATACAAATAAGCAACCAAACCTAGCAAAAATCCTGGTTGAAAATCCCTCTGCCAAATATGTCCCCACCTACTATTATGTTGGCTATACGATTATTGCACATCAACCTGTATTACCCAGTCGTACATTGTACGTCCTGCAACGGTTTGTACTACTATTTTCGCAACCTGTACAAACTCGTATAGGTTGTACAATGTTGGTTGTGGGTTGTTTGACCCCTCCAGAAATTTATCTGACCTCTGCCTTGCTAGTACAATCACCTAAAAAATATGTTGGCTGTAATATTCTTCTCTCGCTGAAATGTACAGAGCAAAAGTCCTCCTTCACTCAAATGAGTCAATGACTCCAAATCAAATGTGTGTCTCCTCTCCCGTGGCTACCTTTTATAATCTTGAGACAAGCCCTAACCCTAATCTCCAAAGTGATCAATGGATGAGATTAAATCTCCCTCACTTTAGATCAATAGCTAAGACTCATTTCATTAACTTAAACCACTAATGCAAAAAACATAGGTTTTTTTTTAAATTAACCTGAATTAATTATAAAATGACATTCACTTTAATAATTAAATCATTAAAGTGAATTTCCACAATTCTGGAAGGTATTAATAACAATCTCCACGTGATGGACACAATCCGATGTAAAGATACCTATCTGATGCTACAAACTTCAACACTCCTTCTTAGCAAGGAAGGTATTCTCCACCACCTAGTCATCTGTGGAGATGTACTGGAGCTTGATTGCTCCCTTCTAAGCCCTATCTCGGATGAAGTGATAATCGATCTCAATATGTTTGGACCTGTCATGGAATACTGGATTCTCTGAGAGTTTGACACAACTCTGATTGTCGTGATATATCACCATAGGCTCCAACTCCTAATCAAATAAACATGTAAGCAATTTATGAAGCCAAATTGCTTTGCAACTCGCCATACGCATTGCCATATACTCTGCCTCTACTGAAATAAGGCCACTGATGTCTGCTTCCTATTGAAACATGAAATCACTATGGATCCCATGTTGAAGTAGCATCCTGAGGTGTTTTTCCTATCCACTGCACTTTTTGCCCAATCTAAGTCTATATACCTCTGCAGTTGTACTCCATCACCTATCACATACCTGAGTCCATACTTCATTGTACCACACAAGTACCCGAGCACATGCTTCGTTGCTATCCAGTGCACCTACCTAGGTTCCACCATGAATCGGTACAAGGTGTTCACAACAAAGCAAATATCGAGCCTAGTGTTGACTGGATACATCAAGGAACCAATCAACTACGTATAAAAGTGGGATCCACAAACTATGAATTTGAAGCACTCTGCTTCTTCATATTTGTGATCATAGATGTAGTAATAGGATTGCAGTCCCCCATCCCGAATATCCTAAGAATGTCTACTACATACTTCCCCTGTCCAAGGAAGATCTCGCCTGCCTGTCGCCACACCTCCAACCCTAAGAAGTAATGCATCAAGTCGATGTCCTTCATCTCAAACTCTAAAGCCAAATCTTGTTTGCACATAGTAATGAGATTCTCCACACCTGTGAGAAACATGGCATCAACATATACCACCAAGATGGTTGGATCATCTCCAACAAGTATAAAGTACAAGTTGGAATCCACCTCACTCTTTTGGTAAAGCCCATGCTTAGCAAGTACCCATCAATCCATGACTACCACGCTCTCGGTGCCTACTTGAGTCTATATAAGGCTTTCCTAAGCCTGCATACATGAGACTCTCTCCCATGTACCTCAAAGTCCTGAGATTTCGCTATATACACGTCCTCCATCATCTCTGAGGCAATCTCGTTGCGGAATGTGAATCCTCCACCCCATGACTGAGGCAATACATATCACAACAAAAATAGAGGCATATCTAGCGACTAGAGTAAAAGTATCCTCGTAGTCCACTCCCTCTCTCTGTGAGAACCCTTCTGCCACAGACCTCGCTTTGTATTTCTCTATGCTGCCATCCGCAGCATGCTTGATCTTAAAGATCCACCAAGATCCGACCACCGATTTTCCCACTAGTCCTACTCCTCCATCATGGCATACCTCCAAACTTGATGGTTTGTTTTCTCCTCAACACTGGTAGGCTCAGAATCAATGATGCTACTCATGAGTGCCATGTAACTGGAAAATCTGTTGGGAAGTCTACTCTCCCTGAATGTACTCCTAAGAGCTTCAACATGCTCTTGAGTGTCCCTCAATGTCTACTCTAGCCATCGAGACTTCATTCTGATAGAACTAGAAGGAGCCTCCAAATCCTCCTCCTAACCTAAAGTTTGACTTCCTAAACTGGAAGTAGTCGATGAGCGTTGCTCATCCTTCGGAGCCTCCTACTCCTTGTCTTTTGTTACTGGAATAAGCTCAAGAGACTTCATGTATGCCAATCCCTCCTCAAACCTAACATATCGACGCACCACGATCTTCCTTGGCACTAGAATCCAAATCCTATATACCTTTGAGGTCTCACTGTAGCCAATAAATAAGCCCTTCTCCCCTAAGGGCTCCAACTTTGTCCTCTTCTCTGTTGGTACATGGATACACATTGGACAACCGAAAATGTGGAAATGGCCAATCTACAACTTCTCTCAAAAGAACGCATCTTCTGGAGTCTTGTCCTCCAAGACCTTATGAGGACTCATGTTTTGCACATACAATATTGCATTGCATGCCTCTGCCCAAAGGAACATGGGCAGATCCTGGTCATGAATCATCACCTTGGAAGCTCCAACGATGGACCGATTCTTCATTTTTACAACCTCATTTTGTTGTGGGTTGCAAGGTTGTGTCAACTCCCTCTTTATCCCTGCTTCCCTGCATAAATCGTTGAAGTCGTTTGAGGTGTAATCACCCCCATTATCTGACCTCGGAGCTATGATCTTCTTTCCTGTCTGATTTTCCACAAGATCCTTAAACTCTCGAAACCGACTGAAAACCTCACTCTTGCCCCTTATGAAGAAAATCCACTTCCTCCTAAAGAAATCATCAATAAAGGTCACAAAGTAACAAGACCCACTCACTGACACTAGTGACATTGGACCACATACATTTGTGTGTACTAGATCCAAAATCCCCTTGGATTTGCTCTCGTTGCTTGGAAAAGTAGCCTTGGCATTCTTTCCAAGAGCACACCCCTTGCATACTCCCTGACGCTCCACACTGAACTACGAAAGACCGGTGACAATTTCCCTCAATGCAGGTAGTGCTCTGTGATGCAAGCGACCCATCCCCCTATGATAAATCTTGCACAAAGTATCACTGTCATGAACCAGAGCACATGTTGGTTAGGCCTTCAACCTATATAGATAGCCCTCTCTGTTACCAAAAATTCGTGTTGAGTCAAGGCTAGATTCTTTCACCCAAATAAGAACCTGACCATCCTCGAAAATGATAGTGTATCCCCTGTCCTCCATTGTTGAAATTGAGAGCAAACACTTCATGAGCTTCAGAACATACAACACATCTACAACCTCCAGAGAACCTCTTAACTCAAGTTGGAACCTAATTGTCCCACCCCCTCTACACCACATTTGGCATTGGTACCAAGCTCTACGTGTAGATCCAAGTCCTTCTCTGATAAATTGGTGAACAACTCATGTGTCCCCGTCATGTGACGAGAAGCCCCACTATCCACAAACCAGGCACCGTTGGAAGTTGTGCCATAAAGACAAGACACTAATAAGATATCCTTCTCGAACCTCTCAGCCTTTTGAGACTTACCCTTCATTTTCTTTCGTTCATGACATTGTGAAGCATAGTAACCACTCTTTTGGCATGCAAAGCATTTCAATTTTCTCAGATCCATCTTCTTTCTAGCCTATGAAGTCAACTCTCCACCTATATTCCTCTTCACTGAACCCTATCCCTTGCTCTTCCTTGTCTAACTAGCAAGAGATAGGTTTTCATCATCACCCTTTTACTGGCCTGCTAGAGATTCCTCCTTAATCTCCTCTTGGATGAAATCATCCCATAGCATGTCAAACTTGGGAAGTGTCTCCTCTGCAATGATGCCCTTGATGAATGGGGCATGTGACTTAGTGAAACCATTCAGGGTTAGTTTCACCATCTCTTCATATGTCACAGCCTCCCCAACTGCTCCCAATTGATCACAAAATCTGAGTGATCTTGGTGAGACAGTTGGTCACTGTATCTAATCTGGTTATCTTGGTTTTTATAAAAAATTCCCTCAACACCATCTTCTTGTTTGTAATACTGCTCTAGAAATGATTTGTCAAAGCTTCAAACATTTCCCTAGTTGACTTCTCAGAAAGGTGAGGAATCAAATGATTCTTCATTGTATCTAAGATGATCCTCCTGGATTTCACATCCTTTTGCTCGTGAATGACTAGTTCTTGCGGATCCGTCGATGGGGTCACAGTGGTATTTGCAAAATTCCACAACCCATTCTCCACGAGAATTAGTGTAACCCTCGCCTTCCAAGGAACGAAGTTCAATGCACCCTCCAACCTATCCACAAACCTCAAATCGCTTGCGATGATCCCCAAATTAAAATTTTAATGAGAAATATAGACTATTGGAATTTAAATTTGTTGTAAAATTTGTGACAAAAAATTGTCTGATCTCCTTCAAAGTGTGATCTCTGATACCACGTTAAATTTCCTTGAACCCTAGTCATGGCAATTAACTCCTAGTAAATCCTTGCAGAAATAAAAAAATGCAGATCTACTTAATAAAAGCACACTGAGATTCTTAGCTAGAAATTGCAACGGAAGTAAAACATGAAACCAAACACATGTACACAGATATTTTTGGGTAAATACCCCTCGAAAAAACCCCAAGGGAAAACCAGCAACGAGATGATTTTATTATGATAAAGTCAAGGCTCTCGTAAAAGGGAAAATGGCATACTATGAAGAATACAAATCAACAACCAAATTTGGCAATTTTTTTGCTGAAAACCCCTTTGCCAAATGCATCCCTACATGTTGTCGTGTTGGTTGTACGACTATTGTACGACAACCTATATGACCCATCCATACATTGTACGGCCTACAATGGGTTGTATTACTACCACTCCTACCTATACAGACCCATACAGGACGTACGATGCTCGTTGTGGGATGTACATCCCCTACTAGGTGTTGTTGCGGGCTGTACATCCCCTCCAAAATTTTCTCTAACCTCTGCCTTGCTGGTACAGTCACTTGAAAAAACTCATGGATGCAATATTCTTCTCTCTCGGTGAAATGTGGAGAGTGAAAATCCTTCTTCACTCAAATGAGTCACTTACTCCAAATCAAATGTGTGTCTCTTCCTCTCACTTGGATTCCTTTTATAATCTTGAGATGAGCACTAACCCTAATATCCAAAGTGATCAATGGATGAGATTAAATCTCCCTCACTTGAGATCAATGGCTAAGATTCATTTAATTAACTTAAACCACTAATGCTAAAAACTTAGGCATTTTATTAAATTAACCTCAATTAATTCTAAAATGACATTCACTTCAATGATTAAATTATTAAAGTGAATTTCCAAAGTTCTGAGAGGTATTAATGACAATCTCCACATGATAGACACAATTCGATGTGGAGATACCTGTCGAATGCTACAAACTTCAACACCCTTAATGTAGCATAACAATCATAAAACTTAATATAATCCCTAATCATTATTACCCCTAAATCATATTCTTGATAATCAATGGCACCTAGTAACTCTAACTCTCATAACCCTAAATCATATTCTTGATAATCAACAGCACCCAGTAAATCTAACTCTCACAACCCTAAACCTCTAAACTCCAAACCCCTATATAAGTGTAACCCATGTAACCCCTTACTCCTATAGGAATGAAGGAATATTAATAATTTAACTCCTCACACCTAACCCCTAAGTAAACTTCTAAACTTCCCGTAATACTTAACTTGTAAACTTTAAAACCCTATAATCATAACCCATGTAAGTTCTAACTACTATAACCATGAACCACTATAAATAATATAATTCTTGACACCCAACCCTTATAACTCCTCTCCCCTACAACTCCTTAATACATAGGATATGTAGCCTATATAACCCCTCTACACCCTAACCCCAAGTACCTATGAACTTTATGATTTTAACCCTTATAACCCTAAACCCTTAACACTTGTCACTTCTAACATTAACCCCTAAAACCCTTTAATCTATTTAACCATTATAACCCCTAATCCCTATAACAATTATAACCACTAACTCTATATTAAACCTATAATATAACACATATCCACTACAACTTATAACCCCATAACACCTAGCTATTATAACCATCATCACCCCTAACCTATAAACTCCTACATAACACATAGAACTAAACCCTTATAAAATGATAATACCTAATCATTTTAACTCATAAAACTCTTACAACTATTGAGTCCTTTTACTCCAAATCCTTACAAGCCTATAACTTTTAACTCCTCTACCTTTTATAACCCCTCACCACTATAAAACCAATATCCTCTAACCCCTATAATCCATATCATCCTTGTTACCTCTTATTACCTCAAACCTTGATAACACTTCTCACTAACATCCCCTAACCATGGGAACCTTTAACCTATATAGCTCGTAACCCTCATAACCCTTAGTTCCCATCCCTTAACATATATAAGCTATAATATGTATACACTCTAACCACTTCCCTAACATATATAACCTATAATCCTTATAAACTCTAACCCCTTCCCTAACATATATAACATATAATCCCTATATTAACCCTAATTACCCCATTTATCACTTTAATTACCCTATAACCACTACACATTAATTATATCTATAGCCCATAATCAGTGTAGACCTTATAACCTCTAACCCTTGTAACCCTTAACATATAGCCCTAATAAATTTAATTTCTAACCTCTATAGTCTGTAATAACCAGGACTTAACCAATAAAACCACTAACACTTTACCTATATAAATGTTAAAACTTGACCCTAACACATATATCCACAAAAGATTAATTGTTAAAATTCCTAACCAATGTAACCCTCTATTTTTATATCCCTAGACTTTAACCTCTAATTCCTAGAATCCCCAATTTTTAACCAATAATACAATTAATCCATTACATCTATTTTTTTAAACCAATATATTAATACCTATAATCATGAACCCTATGACTATGAAGACCTATAACCCCCAATTTTTAACCAATAATACAATTAATCCATTACATCTATTTTTTTAAACCAATATATTAATACCTATAATCATGAACCCTATGACTATGAAGACCTATAACCTTTAAGGCTTATAAGACAAATATATCCTTAACTCTTAAATTTTGTAATCCTTAATACTTACTACCCTATTTACCAGCTCAATTACCATTAGAACCCATAAAAACCTATAATTCTTTATCCTTATAATAATTGACTTTGTAATCCTTAATATTTACTAAACTATTTACCACCTTAAGGCTTATAAGACAAATATATCCTTAACACTTAAATTTTGTAATCCTTAATACTTACTACCATATTTACTAGTTCAATTACCACCATATTTACCAGCTCAATTACCATTAGAACCCATAAAAACCTATAATTCTTTATCCTTATAATAATTGACTTTGTAATCCTTAATATTTACTAAACTATTTACCACCTTAAGGCTTATAAGACAAATATATCCTTAACTCTTAAATTTTGTAATCCTTAATACTTACTACCCTATTTACTAGCTCAATTACCATTAGAACCCATAAAAACCTATAACTCTTTATCCTTATAATACTTGACTTTGTAATCCTTAATACTTACTAAGCTATTTACCAGCTTAATTATCATTAGAACCCATAAAAACCTATAACTCTTTATAGCTCAATTACCATTAGAACCCATAAAAACCTATAACTCTTTATAGCTCAATTACCATTAGAACCCATAAAAACCTATAACTCTTTATCCTTCTAATAATTGACACCCGAGTATTTTTTAGGGGTGAATTTTTGCTAATTGGCTATTTTTTTTACCTTTTTCAAAAACGCTTAACCAATAATACTAAAAATATCTACCAATTAATCCATTACACCTATTTTTAATAACCAATATATTAATCTCTATAATCATGAACCGTGATTGACTATGAATACATATAACCTTTAATGCTTATAACGCACATATATCCTTAACTCTTAAATTCTATAATCCTTAACACTTCAATTACTACTAGAACCCATATAAACCTATAACTCTTTATCCTTGTAACAATTGACACCTATGATCCAAGGTATTTTTTAGGGCCAATTTTTCCCTAATTGGTTATTTTTTAACCTTTTTCAAAAAATAAATTCACAACACCTCTAATTCCTACAATCCCCACCTCTTAACCAATAATACTAAAAATATCTACCAATTAATCCATTACACCTATTTTTAATAACCAATATATTAATTTCTATAATCATGAACCGTGATTGACTATGAATACCTATAACTTTTAATGCTTATAACACACATATATCCTTAACTCTTAAATTCTATAATCCTTAACACTTACTACCCTATTAACCATCTCAATTACTAGTAGAACCCATATAAACCTATAACTCTTTATCCTTATAACAATTGACACCTATGATCCAAGGTATTTTTTAGGGGCAAATTTTCCCTAATTGGCTATTTTTTTACCTTTCTCAAAATAAATTCACCAATGGACCATTTTTGTCTATTTTTACAATTTGCCAAAAATTACAAGTTTTAATTATAAATTGTATGTTTTCTATGGAATATATTCCTACATATCAATATCTGTGACTTTTTCAATTTGAAATAACCACCTAGAACACTATACGAAGGCATACTATTTGAATCCTTAAAAAATACACTACACCTATCCCACTAAACATCAATTTCTATCAATATCTGTAATTTTTTCAATTTGAAATAACCACCTAAAACATTATACTAAGATATACTATTTGAATCCTTAAAAAACACCCGACACCTATCCCACTAAACATCAATTTCTAACCCTTGTAAACCAAAACACCTAACATCTAAGTTATATAACCATGAACACCAAACATGTAGAATCCCTATGACATGACCCTTAATGCATAACACTTGTATCCTAAATATCCTAACTACTTCCACACAAATTCTTTATAACCCCTAATCTTTGGGGATTAATACCTATATCATATAACTCTTAACCATTAATATAAATAACCTATACCATTTTATAAATCCTAAATCCTAGTACCTATAGCTCTTTTAATCCTTAAATGTTATAACCCATAACACATATAATGCAATCCACGTAACTCATAACCTCTAAATATTAATTTTTAACACTAAACTTTATAATATTTAATATAAGGTTTAACATGTAAACCTTGTAACTTCCAAAAATGATAACTAATAATTAATCCCTACTCTTAAAACCTCTCATCCATATCCACTAGTAAGAATAACATAGAATCCCTGACCATTATAAACCCTAACCTCTAAATATTAATTTTTAACACTAAACTTTATAATATGTAATATTCATAGAATCCCTCACCATTATAACCCCTATAAACCCTAACCTCTAAATATTAAATTTTAACACTAAACTTTATAATATTTAATATAATGTTTCACATGTAAACCTTGTAACTTCCAAAAATGATAACTAATAATTAATCCCTAACTCTTAAAACCTCTCATCCATATCCACTAGTAAGAATAACATAGAATCCCTGACCATTATAACCCCTATAAACCTTAACATATACAACACCTAACTATTGTAAGCACTAATATTTATATCCCCTAACTTTTAAAAAACTTAAAATATTAATTCTTTTAACTAATATCAACAACTAACCTTTGCATTCTTGATAACATCAAGAACATTGACTCTAACGCCATGGCATATAATATAATATATAAACATTTGACCCATAACCACTCACATAGCATACACTTGTAATTGTTAACCTATAATCCATCACAAATATAATTCCTAAAACCTAAAAACAACATTGGCTCCTATCACTCGTAGCCCCTAATGTCATGGCATATAATATAATATATAAACATTTAACCCATAACCACTAAATACATACACTTATAATTGTTCACCTCTAATCCATCACAAATATAATTCCTAAAACCTAAAAACATCATTTAATATAATATATAAACATTTAACCCATAACCACTAACTACATACACTTATAATTGTTAACCTCTAATCCATCACAAATATAATTCCTAAAACCTAACCACTAACTACATACACTTATAATTGTTAACCTCTAATCCATCACAAATATAATTCCTAAAACCTAAAAACAACATTGACTCTTATCACGAGTAGCCCTAATGTCATGGAATATAATATAATATATAAACATTTAAACCATAACCACTAACTACATACACTTATAATTGGTAACCTCTAATCCATCACAAATATAATTCTTAAAACATAAAGTTTGTTCATTATAAGCTTTAAAACCTATAACACCTTTCAAGTGATATTTAAACCATAACCCCAATGGCACCTAACTAACGCTAAACTCTAACACTTATAATTCTTACCTTTAAAAACCCTTATCCCCTATAATAATTATTATAATCAAACCTATCACCTATAACCCCTAATAATTCTAACATTAAATTTTATCACCTTTAAACCCTAATACCTAACTAATGCAACCCCTAAACATTAACCCTTATTACCCATAACACCTATAACCCTAAACCATTTCAAATGTTAATTGAATTGAAAAACTGTAACACATATAATATATGTGTTATAGTATAACATGTGTTATACTTACTATTTATTACATATATAACTCATATATTATATATGTGTTATACTTACTATTTATTAAGTATATAACTCTTATGATCTTGAACCAATGTAACCTCTCATCCCTTATCCCCTATAATAATTATTACAATCAAACCTATCACCCATAACCCCTAATAATTCTAACATTAAATTTTATCACCTTTAAACCCTAATAACTAACTAATGCAACCCCTAAACATTAATCCTTATTACCTATAACCCTAAACCATTTCAAATGTTTATTGAAAAACCCTTACTATTTATTACATATATAACTCTTATAATCTTGACCAATGTAACCTCTCACCCCTAAACCATATTTTTAGTCAACCCCCATAACCCATAAAACATAAACCTTACCTTATAATTGTTACCCCCATAACCCCTAAAATATAAACCTTACCTTATAATTGTTACCATCGATAATCACTATAGTTCTTCAACATAACCCCTAATATACCTCATAACTACTAAAAATTACTCGTTATAACCTTAACACCTAACTCTCAACCTCTATAAACCCTAATCCTTAATGCTTAACTCATATATCCCTAATAACCTCTAACACCCAATCCTTGAAAATTTTATAACCTTTACACTTAAATCCCACATCACTTCTCCCTTATAAACCCTAATTATAATAAATCCTAACCCTTGGGTTTATAATAAATCCTAACCCTTAATCCTTGTAACACCTAACAATTAAACTTGATAACCTCTAACCCATACAACCCATAATCCCTAACCCTTAAACTTTATAAACACTAAGCCATAAAACCCATAAAACCCATATAATCTTAGTGACCTCTATTTTAAATAACCCCTAGAACCTATAACCACTAAACACTATAACACCTATCAACCCCAATCGTTATGATTTCACATTCCTAACTCCTAATCCTTATAAACTTAACTCTTTAAACATTATAACTTCCATAAACCATAAATCTTATAATACCTAAAGTCATTCTTCACATCTAACTTTTCAAACTCCTAATTCCTAATCCTTATAATACTTAACTCTTAAAAAACATTATAATACCTAAAGTCATTCTTCACATCTAACTTTTCACGCTCCTAATTCCTAATCCTTATAATATTCTAACACTCTTGATTCATAATCCTTATAATACTTAACTCTTAAAACATTATAACTTCCGTAAACCATATATCTTATAACACCTAAAGTCATTCTTCACATCTAACATATATAATGCCTATGTCTTATAATATATAATGCCTATATATATAACACTCCTAATTCATAATCCATATAATACTTAACTCTTAAAACATTATAACTTCCGTAAACCATATATCTTATAATACCTAAAGTCATTCTTCACATCTAACTTTTCACACTCCTAATTCCTAATCCTTATAATACTTAACTCTTAAAAAAACATTATAACTTCCACAAACCATATATCATATAACACCTAAAGTCGTTCTTCACATCTAACATATATAATGCTTGATTTTAGCTCTGACCCCAATATTACCCATAAACTCTAACCCCTTACCCCTTATAACCTAGTGCCTTAAACCATATAATCAATGAACCTTATAACCCTAATCTCTTTAATGGAGAACCCTTAACCATCATAACCCCAACCCTTAACCCCCAAAACCCCTAACATCTATAACTTATAATCTCCAAACCTAATAATGCATGTCATCCATATTATCCATATTATCTTAAACCTTAAATCATATAATCATTTTCCCACAATCTCTATTCCATATTCATGATAAAACCAATAACATCTCTCAACTATAAACCTTAACCCCAAAGTACTATAACCCCTAATACTTATCATTTTTAAAACTTAAACACAATAAATCATAACCCATGTATCCCCTAGCCTATAAAAAATTACCCTTATAAACCCCATAATTGCTAACCAAAATCCTCCATAACCTATATCACCTAAATAATATATAACCCTAAATACATAAAACTTATAACCCCAAACCATTTAACACCAAATATGAAAATTCTATCACATTCAAACTCTATAACCCTTTTTATTTATAACATGTATATCCCTTAACCTATAACCCCTAAATTGCAATCCATATATCCCCTAACCTCTGTCATCCCCATGTATAGCCCATCATTCCATCACCCCTAGCAAATATAATCATTATCTCCACCTATATCACCTAAATAATATATAACCCTAAATACATAAAACTTATAACCCCAAACCATTTAACACTAAATATGAAAATTATATCGCATTCAAACTCTATAACCTTTTTTATTTATAACATGTATATCCATTAACCTATAACCCCTAAATTTCAATCGATATATCCCCTAACCTATGTCATCCCCATGTATAACCCCTCCTTCCATCACCCCTAGCAAATATAATCATTATCTACTTTAAAGTTGATCCTTCTTACCCTTAACTACTACTACCTTAAAACCCTAAGATCTTTACTACCCCTAACCCCTCTATCCATTTTAGTTCTTGTAACCCGTAACCTATATAATCCCTATAACTCCTAACATTTGTAACCTTTATACCTCCTAATACCATGGCCCCTATAATGTTGAACCGCTAACATCTATAAGACTTATAATACTTCATCCCTAACTACTCTAACTCATAACATCTCTAACCTATAACTCCTAAATATAATTTCTTATACTTATAATCATTAACCTCTAACACCTATTTCCCCTAACTCTTAGGTATCCTATTTCCCCTAACTCTTAATACCTAGTTTCTATGATCCTAAAAAATGTTCACCTCTTAGACTTAGTTGGTTATTAATACCTAGTTTCTATGATCCTAAAAAAATGTTCACCTCTTGACTTAGTTGGTTACTGCACCACCATTAAAGTTTTGCTCTAACACCTATTTCCCCTAACTCTTAATACCTAGTTTCAATGATCCTAAAAAATGTTCATGGCTTTCAATGATCCTAAAAAATGTTCATGGCTTAGTAGTTGGTTACTGCACCACCATTAAAGTTTTGCTCTAACACCTATTTCCCCTAACTCTTAATACCTAGTTTCAATGATCCTAAAAAATGTTCATGGCTTTCAATGATCCTAAAAAATGTTCATGGCTTAGTTGGTTACTGCACGACCATTAAGGTTTTTCTTTAACTTTCAAAGTTAAAAGTTTAATATAACCCTTATTACTTGACCCATAATCTTTTATACCTAATTCCTAAATCTTATAATTAATATATCCCTTAACGCTTAACCATTTTATACTTTAACCCCTACTACCTAAGTTACAAGTTTAATATAACCCTTATTACTTGACACATAATCTTTTATACCTAATTCCTAAATCTTATAATTAATATATCCCTTAACGCTTAACCATTTTATACCTTAACCCCTACTACCTGTATCTATAACCTTCTACATCTATACCTCCTAACCCTCATAAAATGGATAATCATTATTTTCCTATAACACATTGATACCTTTAACCTATCTGAACCTGCAATGCTAAATCATAAAATATTATAACCCTCATAACTCATAATCCTTATAACTCTTAACACGTAAAACTTATAACCACTAACTTAACTCTTAACACGTAAAACTTCATGCTCAATTTTCGTTTCCGTCTTAAGAAATGTCCCATTAAATTTTGAGTGGACAAGGTGCTATAAGACTTTGATCCTAGTAAATTCAACTTCACCAAAGTAGGCCAGGAAGAGGTGCTCTTTTGTTTTGAAGAGAGTGAGGAAGACATATTGATCCGAATTGGATGCTAATGAAATCTCTTTTGTAAACTTTGTAATAAGCATATAATTTTTTTTTTTAAGGTGAGTGAATAGTCAAAGCATGTAATAAGCATTTAAGCGTTTAATCTCTGAGCCAAAATTGTCTTTGCTAGTAGATAAAAATGCATTAAACTCTGACGGGAATGCAGCTCACCTTTGTAACCATTTCCTGAGAAGAATAAAACCCCCCATCAAATGATGCCCCATTTGGGTTTCCAAGATAAAATCTGACTTATGCTGCGTTTATATTGTTGTGTGATCGAATTCTCTCGTTTAAATCTTAGTTAGACACAATGTAAACCACAAGAACTCCTTAGTCTGTTGGAAAGCAAAATGATTGAAACTTAAGTGTATTAGAACTCTCTTCAGTTCGTTTTAACTCCCAGCATTAAGGAAAATGAGAATTTGGTTTCTATGTACCAACCATAGTGATTCACACTATGTTCTGTGCACTTGTTATTGAACTGGCACCATAATTGTTTATCTGTGGAATCGTGGATTATACATTCCATAGTTACAGCATCGATTGGCATTATCACTAAAAGAACGAATTGTTTGGTCTATTGATTCATATACTACAGCCAATGTCTTCAGTGTATGCGTTGGATGTCATTTCCTAAATCCCCAACCGTTTAATCAATTGGGCTCTTAAAATTGTCTTTAATTGAATCGTTGGTGAGTTTAACCCCTTCCATTGAATAAGCAGATATGTATGCTCATATGCGTGGAAGCAGCAAACAGTGTTGAGTTTGTTCGACTCTTGAATTCCAGCACTAAATCAATTTAAGAGTATGGTTGGCTTCTAATCATAGCAATTGTCCCCATTCTCTACACTATTGGTTGGTTCCGATTATACCATTCGCTATCTGTTAATTCACTGGTAGTTATTGAGTTGTAAACCTTGATATTTAACCTCGGCCATTCACCTCTGTACAAAACGTGGTGAACTTCCCTTGGTTCAAAAGGTGGTGAGCAACCTACGGCAACCCCTCTGGATGTGTGTGTGCTAAAATGGCACTTACAACCATCGTGTATTCTATCAAATAGTTGTTTCAGATCTCCTATAATTATGAATCCAGGCAGAAGTGAGAAGTTATTGTAGATTGGTAGAACATATGTAAACGTATTAGTTGAAGTAAATGGAGTTTGGACTTTGTTCGCATAATAAAAATGCTATGTGGGCACTTCAGTTAGCAGTGCAAAGCAGGAAACAGAGCCGTCATTCCAGGAAATAGCAAGTGAACCAAATTCAAACCCCAAATCTAAACAGAGGTTCCAGAGAAGCATTGTTTATTTCCGTAGAGTATCCATATTGATGAGATAGATGGGCCATAGGCCTATCATTTATGGATCACATATTTCAATAGTAAATACTTGGCAAAGGACTGCGTCTTGGACAATCCTAACACAAGTGCTATTAATGCAATATAAATTAATATTGATGACAACACTTTCTGATGTAGTGTTTGATGTATTTTGAATGTTGAAGGATGATGTTCGCTGATCATCTTTGTTCTATTGCAGGGAATTTCAATTCAATATGGGCATGTACTTCTTGTGCTAAAGAGTATTGGACTGCTTGCCCCAATGCACTGACCATGATAACTCATGGTTATCTCCACATTTGGCCACTAAGGCTACCTCACATTTGGCCACTAAGGCTACCTGTTATCGCACAGTTTGTAGGGTAGGTTTTAAGTAGCTTGAAGGCAAGGCTCAAACTGGCGTAACAGGAGCTTCCCCACCCACTGTCACCTCGATGGGGAGCTCTTTCTATTCTGGGTGGCTAATCCCAAGGGAGACGTCCCTAGTAATCTGGGGTTCTGAAGGAAAAAGGTCAAGGCTATTGGGCTAAAAGGTTAAAGCAAGCTTTCCCTTCACAGATTACCGCCAAAAGGATAGTCAAAGAGAAGATAATCTACTGATAGAGCACCTGTTTGCGAGACAAGGCAAATGAAACTAAAATGTGCATACAGTGATTAGTACTTCAAAATATTAATGACCATCTTTAATACATATGAGTAATGATGAAGGTAATTATTGACGAAATCAGTAATTGCAATTAAAGCTAAGACTTTTAATATCACTTCTTCAATAAATACAAAGAGATATTTGCATTCAATGTATAAAATCAGATCCTTGTATTATCACAATGCAATAAATGTGCTCATATATAAATATTGTTACTGCGTCACTATGCAGATTAAGGGTGACGTCAGCCCTATTTCTAAGTTAGTTTGAAAGGCAAAGAAGTGATCGTTTTACACATTAAACCAATGAAAATGTTCAACACATCAATGCCAATCATAGGATGACCTAGCCGCAATTTTTATACCAATCAAAAGTCTAATATAGGCATGACGTCATCTTAGGGTTAGGGTTAGTGAAATCGCTAGGGTTAGTTAGGGTTTCAAAATAAGAGTTTAAAAGATTGTTTAAGGGAAAAAACCTCAACGTTTTAGGATTAGACTAGTGCCTTGGGGTAAATGGAGTCAAGGAGAAAGGCTAATGGCTTGGGAGAAACTAAATCTAAGGACGGGAGAGTTAGGCTTTGTAGTGCTGCAAAGGCAGGGCCACAAAGTCAAAACCCTAAGGGGAGAAGGCTCATTTCGGTGTTACAAAAGCAAGGCCTCATGCTCCTCCCTCTTTCCTTAGAACTCTTTAGCAAAACGGCTAGCTTCAAACTATAAGTCTAGGGCTGAAAAGTGTTGCTTGGGGACAAGGCTTTTCAAACCCTAAGGTCAAAACCCTACGTGTAAATTTAATTAGGCCTAGGACGTCTTCCTCCTTCAACTTACAATTCAAATCTAACTCAGAAAAAGGGGAACAAGTGTAGCAAAGGCTAGGCTATATTCTTCTTAATCAAATGGCTAAATAACTTTTTACCATGGGGACATGAAGCAACAACCTACTTGTGTGTTTGCTCCCTAGGGTTTCAATGATTAAGCAAATAATAACAAAGTAACCATACATGTAAGATACTTAACCTACAACCATTCAATCAAGAAGTTTTGCATGAAAA